>PVKP010032256.1:0-26124 GCA_004027715.1 Plecturocebus donacophilus | reverse complement strand
CACTCATAGGCGGGTGTTGAACAATGAGAACACATGGACACAGGGAGGGGAGCACTATACGCTGGGGTATGTTGGGGGAAAATAGGGGAGGGACAGTGGGGGGTGGAGGGACAGTGGGGGTTGGGGAGTTGCGGGGAGATAGCATGGGGAGAAATGCCAGATATAGGTGAAGGGGAGGAAGGCATCAAATTACACTGCCATGTGTGTACCTATGCAACAATATTGTATGTTCTTCACATGTACCCCAAAACCTAAAATGCAATAAAAAGTAAAATTTAAAAAAAAATTATTTTCCATTCTGTAGTGTGGAGAGCTTTAAAGATTATTTTCTTACTACCTTTCACCTGGAAAATGAAATAAAATAGCCTTGTAAGAAACAATACAGACCTTAATAAGTTATAGTTGACTTGGATTGAAATGAGTTATTTAAAAGAAAAGCAGCATAGATTGCTCTAAGTCTGGAAGTATTTAGTTATGCATGGGTCTGAAGTGTTACACACATACACACAAACACCTCATACATAATATGTGATGTAATGTACAGGATGCATGGTATAGGATATGGTGTCTCACTAATTTCATGACCACAATACCAAATGCATACTTAATACTACCCCACTTCATTCCCAGCAATCCACTATATTCCCCTAATAATTTTTTTCTCCCATACTCCAAAATAATTATCTCACTTTGTCTTCTCTTTTCAAACTTCCTCTTTTGCTCCCCTTATCACTCTCAACCCAAAAATAGACTTTCAGAGAACTGAAGAACAGTAATAAAATATCCAATATACATATCATTACAGTCTCAGAGGAGAGGAGAAATAGAGAGTTGGGTACTTCACTTCCCAGCAGGCAATTAGTTTCCTAGCACTGACATAACAAAGTACCACAGACCGTGTGTCTTGAAACAACAGAAATTTATTATGTCACGGTTTTGGAGGATCAAAGTTCAAAATCAAGGTGTTGGCAGGGTCATATTTCCTTTGAAATGGGTAGAGGAGAATCTTTCCTTGTCTCTTCCTGGCTACCGATGATTTTCCGGACTCTGGTGTTCCTTGGCTTGTAACTACAGCATTTAAATCCCTGTCTTCAGTATCACATGTTATCCTCCCTGTGTGTATCTCTGTCTCTGTGTCTCTCTTCTGTTCTTCTAAGGACACTAATCATATTAGATTAAGGGTCCAGCCTACACCAATATAACCTCATCTACAATGACCCTGTTTCCAAATAAAGTTGCATTCTGAGGTACTGGGAGTTAGTATTTCAACATTTGGAAAGGGGAAGCAATTCAATCCATAACATATATGATAATTAAAACAAACAAACAAAAAAGACTCCATCTGATACTCCAGACAGTATTTTAAAGCAAGTATAATACAGAGACCTAAATGGAAGTAAAGTTTCCACATTTCACTCCAGGTAGTAAAGCTTTGCTACCAGACAGCTGTATTAAAACACATAAGTATATTGTAATGCCCAGAGCAACCACTAAGAAGGCTATACAAATTAATACATCCAAAAATGTTATAAATAAATCAAGATAAAATGCTGGACATCAGTCAAGTAGCCACCAGTACAGCAAGAAGAGAGAGACTAAGAGGAAAAAGAAACAGTGGGAACAAACAGAAAACAGATAATAAAATGGAAGTCTTAAGCATTAACACATCAATAATCAATAATCACCTTAAATGTAAGTAATCTAAACACACACCACTCCAAAGCAGAGATTGTCCAAATAAATCTATAAAAACAAAAACAAACGACCAATACACCACCTAACCATATACTAGTTACAAGAAACTCATTTCAAATTCAGTTGCATAGATATGTTAAAAGAAAATGATGGAAAGAAATATACCATGCAAGCATTAATTTTAAAAGGAGGAGAAGTAGATACAAAAATGATAGACTTTGGAGACAAAGAAAATCTTCATATATGATAATAAGATCAATTTACCAACAAGACTTAATGATCCCAAAAGTCTACACATCAAAACCAAGCCTCGGCCGGGAGCGCGGCTCAAGCCTGTAATCCCAGCCCTTTGAGAGGCAGAGGTGGGTGGATCATGAAGTCAGGAGATCGAGATTATCCTGGCCAACATGGTGAAACCCCATCTCTACTAAATATAGAAAAATTAGCTGAGTGTGGCAGTATGTGCCTGTAATCCTGCTACTTGGGAGGGTGAGGCAGGAGAATCGCTTGAACCCGGGAGGCAGAGGTTGCAGTGAGCCAAGATCGCACCACTACACTCCAGCCTTGGCAACAAAGCTAGACTCCATCTCAAAAACAAACAAACAAACCAAGCCTCAAAATGTGTTAAGCAAAAATTTATAGAGTTAAAAGGGAAAACAGACAAATCCGTAATTATAATTAAGGATTTCAACCGTTCAACTTGTAGAAATTGATAGAACTACTACACAGAATTTCAGCAGGGATGTAGAGCTAGCAACAGGATCTAATTAGCATATACAGGACACTTTACCCAACAACAGAAGAGTACATATTTTTTAATTGTTCATGAATCATTCGCCAAGATAGACCATATTCTGGACCATAAAACAAATTTCAACAAATTGGAAAGAATTGAAATCATAGAGAGTGTAATCTCTAATGGAATCAAATGAGAAATCAATAATAGACAACAGGAAAATCTATAAATATAAGGAAATTAAACACACTTCTAAATAATCCACAAGTCAAAGAGAAAGTCTTGAAGGAAAATAAAATACATAAAAAGCAGTGTAAATGAAAATACAAAATATCAAAATATGTAGAATGCAGCTAAAGCAGTAGTAAGAGGCGAAATTTATAGCAGTAAATGCTTACATTAGAAAACAAGCAGGGAGGGCCGGGTGTGGGGGCTCAAGCCTATAATCCCAGCACTTTGGCAGGCTGAGGTGGGTGGATTACCTAAGGTCAGGAGTTCGAGACCAGCCTGGCCAACATGGTGAAACCCCATCTCTACTTAAAATACAAAAATTAGCCAGGTGTGGTGGCATGCACTTGTAATCCCAGCTACCCAGGAGGTTGAGGCAGGAGAATAGCTGGAACCCAGGAGACAGAGGCTGCAGTGAGCTGAGATCACACCACTGCACTCCAGCCTGGGCAACAGAGCAAGGTTCTGTCAAGAAAAAAAAAAAGAAAGAAAGAAAGAAGAAAGAGAAGGAAAGAAAGAAAAGGAAAGAAAGAAGAAAGAGAGAAAGAAAGAAAGAAAGAAAAGAAGGAAAAAGAAAGAGAAAGAAAGAAAGAAAGAAAGGAAAGAAAGAAAGAAGAAAGAAAGAAAGAAAGAAAGAAAAAAGAAAGAAAGAAAGAAAAGAAAGAAGAAAGAAAGAAAGAAAGAAAGAAAGAAAGAAAGAAAAAGAAAGAAAGAAAGAAAGAAAGAAAGAAAGAAAGAAAGAAAGAAAGAAAGAAAGAAAGAAAGAAAGAAAGAAAAAACAGGCAGGGAGAGAACAAGATGGCCGAATAGAAGCATGTACCAATTGTCCCCCTATAAGGACACAAATTTAACAACTATACACACAAAAAAGCGCCTTCATAACAACCAAAAATCAGATGGCAAAGTACTTGGCTTTAGCTTCAAATGGCTGAAAGAGGCACTGAGGAGGGTAGGAGACAGTCTTGAATCACTGCTACCACCCTGGCAGCAGCCATGCAGTGGAGAAAGAGAATCTGTGTGGTTGGGAAAGTGCAACAATTGCCAGACACTGCATTTGCCTCAGTGGTTCTCTGTCATAGCAGAAGGCAAAACTGGGCAGAACCCAGCTGACACTCACCCACGGAAGGATTATTTAAAGCAGCCTTAGCCAGAAGGGAATCACTCAACCCAGTGGTGAGAAATTGATTTCTGGCAAGCCTTGCCACCACAGGCTAAAATGCTCTGAGGCTCTAAATAAACTTGAAAGTCAGTCTAGGCCACAAGGCCTACAACTACTAGGCAAATCCCAGTAACGAGCTGGGCTCAGAGTCAATGAACTGAGGGGGCACATGACCTACTGAGACACCAGCAGAGGCAGCCAAGGGAGTGCTTGAGCCACTTCTCCTTCAACCCCAGGCTTCATAGTTTGGGGCTCCAAAAAAGACTGCCTTCCTTCTGCTTGAGGAGAGGAGGGATAGTAAAGAGAACTTTTTCATGCATCTTGGATACCAGCTAAGCCACAGTAAGATAGGGCACTAGTCAGAGTCCTGAGGCCTGCTTCACAGATCCTATCTCCCAGATGATATTTCTAGACAAACCCAGAAGGGAACCCACTTCCTTGAAGGGAAGAATCCAGTCCTTGCAGGACCTATCACCTACTGACTAAAGAGCCCTTGGGTCCTGAATAACTAGCAGCGATATCCAAGTAGTATGCCATGGGACTTGGGTAAGACTCCAAGACTTGCTGGCTTCAAGTGAGACTCAACATATTCTCAGCTGTGGTAGCTACAAGTAGAGATTCCTTCTGCATGAAAAAAGTGGAGGGAAAAGTAACGGGAACTTTGTCTTACAACTTAGTTACCAGCTTGGCCACAGAGGGATAGACCACCAAGCTGGCTCTTGGCATCCCTAGTACCAGGACTTGGCTCTTAAACAGCACTTCTGGACCTGATCTGGGCCAGAGGGGAGCCTACTTCCTTGAAGGGTGAGTCCTAGGCCAGGTGACATTTACCACAAGCTGAGTGAAGAACCCTTGGGCCTTAAGGGAAAATCAGCAGTAGCCTGGCAATACTCCCTGTGCATTTGTCGGGGAAGTGACCTTGGGGAGAGGCATCCGTGCCTTTGGAAAAAGAAGAAAAGAGTAGGAAAAACTGTGACTCTTGGTTTGAGTGTCAGATCAACTACAGTATAGTAGAACACCAGGTAAACTTCTAAGGCTTTTGACCCTAGTCCCTGGCTCCCTGAAGGCACCTCTGTACATGTCCAGGGCCTGGGGAAACTCACCACCTTAAAGGGAAAGACACAAACCTAGCTGAGTTTGCCACCTGCTGATTGTAGAGCCCCAGGGCCTTGACTGAAAATAAGCAGTAGCTAGGTGATTGTTACACTAGGTGTTGGGCAAGACCCAGGGCTGTGCTGACTTCAGGTCTGACCAAGCACAGTCATAGTGGTGGTGGTTACAGGGGTGCTAGTGTCACACCACTCCTACCTCCAGGTAGTTCAGAAGAGAGAGAGAAAGAGACTGGTAGAAAGTAAGGGAAGAGAACAAGAATCTTTGCCTGGCTATCCAAAGAGGTCTTCCTGATCTTATCCAAGGAGGTTCTTCTAAACTTCTGCAAGAACCACAGCATTACTGGACTTACGTGCCTTTGGTATGGCTTAAATCACAATACCAAATTTCTTTCAAATTCAGTACAAGTCCAAACCGCAAATAGTATAATAAATATCTAACTCTTTAATGCCTAGACACAGACAAACATCCACAAGCATCATGACATCCAGGAAAACATGACCTCCCCAGATGAAATAAATAAGGCACCAGGGGCCAATTCTGGAGCAATAGAGATATGTGGCCTTTCAGATAGACAATTCAAAATACCTGTTTTGAGAAAATTCAAAGAAATTCAAGATAAGACTGAGAAGTAATTCAGAATTCTATCAGGTAAATTTAATAAAAATATTGAAATAATTAAAAAGAATCAAGCAGAAATTCTGGGACTGAAAAATGCAATTGGCATACAGAACAATGCATTAGTCTTTTAATAGCAGAATGGATTAGCAGAATAAACAATTAGTGAGCCTAAAGACAGGCTATTTGAAAACATATAGAGGAGACAAAAGAAAAAAAAGAATTAAAAAATGAAGCATGCCTACAGCATCTAGAAAGATACCCTCAAAAGGAAAAATCTAAGATCTACTGGCCTTAAAGAGAAGGTAGAAAAAGAGATAGGGGTAGAAAATTTATTCAAAGGCAAAATTACAGGCAATGTCACAAACCGAGAGAATTATATCAATATCCAAGTAGAAGAACATTATAGAACACTAAGCAGATTCAACTCAAAGAAGGCTATTTCAAGACATTTAATAATCAAACTCCCATAGGTCAAGAATAAAGAAAGGATCCTAAAAGCAGTAAGAGAAAAGAAACAAATAACACACAATGAAGCTCCAAAATGTCTGTTAGCAGACTTCTCTGTGGAAACCTTACAGGCCAGGAGAGAGTGGCATGACATATTAAAAGTGTCAAAGAATAAAACTTTTATCCTAGAATGGTATACCTGGCAACAATGTACTTTAAATATGAAGGAGAATAAAGGCTTTTCCAGAAAAAAAAAAAAAAAAAAAGCTGAGGGATTTTATCAATTCCAGACCTGTTCTACAAGAAATGCTGAAGAGAATACTTCTATCAGAAAGAAAAGAATTTTAATGACCAATAAACAGTCGTCTAACATACAAAACTCATTGGTAATAAGAAGTACAGAAAAATAGTTTAACACTCTAACTGTGGTGCATATATCTTAAATAGAAAGACTAAACAATGAACCAATCAAAAATAATAACTACAACTTTTGAAGATGTAAAAGTGCAATAAAATATAAATAGAAACCACAAAAAGTTAAAAGGTAGAGGGACAAACAGTGTTAATTTGTTATCAGCTTAAAATAATGGGTTTTAAGATAGTATTTGAAGACTCATGGTAACCTCAAACCAAAACACATACAACAGATACACAAAAAAGAAAAAGAAAAAAATTAAAACATACTAGCAGAGAAAAGTCACCTTCACCAAAAGGAAGATAGACAGAAAGGAAAGAAGGAAGAGACCACAAAACAACCAGAAAACAAATTAACAAAATAGCAGAAGTAAGTTCTTACTTATCAGTAATAACATTGAATGAATGAACTAAACTCTCCAATCAAAAGACCTAGACTGGCTAAATAGATAAAACAAGATCCAATTATCTGTAACCAACAAGAAATACACTTCATGTATAGAGATACACATAGACTGAAAATAAAGAAGTGGAAAAATAGACTTTATGCTAATGGAAACCAAAAAAGAGCAGAAGTAGCTATACTTATATCAGAAAAAAATAGATTTTAAGACAAAAACTGTAAGAAGAGACAAAGAAGGTCACCATGCAATGATAAAGAAATCAATTTAACAATTAACATTGTTAATTTTAACAATTTAACAATGTATTTTCAAATAGCCTGTCTTCAGGCTCACTAATTCTTTATTCTGCTTGATCCATTCTGCTATTAAAGGATACTGTTCCTTTTTTAGAAGAAATAAAGAAAAAAATAAAGAAATATTTAAGAAGACTTTGATGCATTCTTCTATGTGTCAATTGCATTTTTCAAACCCAGAATTTCTGCTTGTTTTTTTTAAATTATTTCAATCTTTTTGTTAAAGAGCACATACCTATTGTAAATATATATACACCCAAAGATAGAGTACTCAGAAACGTGAAGCAAATATTATTAGAGCTACAGCGAAAGATAGACATAAATATAATAATAGCTGGAGGCTCCAACACTATACTTTCAGCATTGAACAGTCCTGCCAGACAGAAAATCAGCAAAGAAACATTGGCCTTAATCTGCTCTATAGACCAAATGGTTCTAGTAGATATTTACAGAACATTTTATCCAATGGCTATAGAATACACATTTTTCTCCTCAGCACATGGATCATTCTCAAAAATAGACCATATGTTAGGTCACAAAACAACTCCTAATGCATCAAAAAAAATCAGAAAATAAAGTAACATCAAGCATCTTTTCTAACCACAAAGGAATACAACTAGAAATCAATACTGACATTTGGAAAACTCTACAAACATGTAGAAATTAAACAATATGCTTCTGAACGACCAGTAGGCCAATGAATAAAGAAAAAAGTTGAAAAATTCTGTGAAACAAATGGCAATGGAAACACTGCATACAAAACCGATGGGATACAGCAAAAGCAGTGCTAAAAAGGAAATTTATACCTATAAGTGCCTAAATCAAAAAAGACAAAAACTTCAAATAAACAATCTAATGATTCATCTTAAAGAACTAGAAAAGCAAGAGAAAACCAAACTCAAAATTAGTAGAAAAAAATAATAATGAAGATAAGAGCAGAAATAAATGAAATTGAAACAAAAAAGATCAATGATACAAAAATTAACCAAAATAGACAAACCTTTAACCAGACTAAGAAAAAAAGACAGAAGATGGAAATAAAATTAGAGATGAAAAGGAGACATTATAACCAATACCACAGAAATTTAAAGGATTATTAGAGACTACTATGAGCAACTATATACAAATAAACTGTAAAATCTTGAAGAAGTTGATACATTCCTAGACACATACAACCAAAAAATTCAAAACCAGAGCCAATCAATAACAAGTAACAAGATTGAAGCCATAACAAAAATTCTCCCAGAAAAAAAAAAAAAAAAAAAAGGCCAAGACCTAATGTCTTCACTGTTGAGTTTTACCAACCATTTAAAGAAGAACTAATACCAATTCTACTCAAATTACTCTAAAAAATAGAGGATGAAGGAAAACTTTCAAACTCATTCTGTGAGGACAGTATTACCCTGATACCAAAACTGACAAAGACACATCAAAAACAGAAAACCTATGGGCCAATATCTGGCCAGACGTGGTGGCTCATGTCTGTAATCCCAGCACTTTGGGTGGCTGAGATAGGAGATTACTTAAGATGAGAAGTTCGAGACCAACCTGGCCAACATGGTGAAATCACATCTCTACTAATAATACAAAAATTACCTGGGTGTGGTGGCAGGTGTCTGTAATCTCAGCTACTCAGGAGCCTGAGGCAGGAGAATCACTTAAACCCAGGAGGTAGACGTTGCACTAAGCAGTGAACCAAGATCACACCACTGCACTCCAGCCTGAGAGACAGAGTGAGACCCTGTCTCAAAAAAAATTTTTAAAAAAACTATAGGCCAATATCTCTGCTGAATAGTGATGCAAAAATTCTCAATACAATATTAGCAAACCAAATACAACAACAAATGAAAAAGATAATTCATCATGATCAATGAGATTTATCCCAGGGATGCAAAAATGGCTGAAAATATGTAAATCAATCACTGTGATACATCATGTCAACAGAATGAAGGACAAAACTATATGATCATTTCAATTGATGCTGAAAAAGCATTTGATAAAAGTCAACATCCCTTCATGATAAAATCCCTCAAAAACTGTGTATAGAAGAACATATCTCAACATAATAAAAGCTATATATTACAGACCAACAGCTAGTATCAGACTGAATCGGGAAAACTTGAAAGTCTTTCCTCCAACATCTGGAACATGGCAAGGATGTCCACTTTCACCACTGTTATTCAACATAGTACTGGCACTTCTACCTAGAGACAAGAATAAGATACAAAGGTCATCCAAATTGAAAAGGAAGAAGTCAAAGCATCCTTGTTTGCTGATGATATAATCTTATATTTGAAAAAAACCTAAAGTATTCACAAGAAAACTATTGGAACTGATTTTAAAATTCACTAGAGTTGCAGGACACAAAATGAACACAAAAATCAGTAGCATTTCTATGTGCTAACAGCAAACAATCTGAAAAGAAAATCAAGAAAGTAATCCCACTTACAATAACTACAAATAAAATTAAATACTTAGAAATTAACCTAATCAAAGAAGTGAAATATCTCTGCAATGAAAACTATAAAACACTGACATAAAAAATTGAAGAAGACACAAAAAAATGGAAATATATTCAATGTTCATGGATTGGAAGAATCAATATTGTTAAAATGTCCATACTACCTAAAGCAATCTACAGATTTAATGCAATTTCTATCAAAATACCAATGACATTTTTTACAGAAATAGAAAAAACAATACTAAAATGTATCTAAAACCACAAAAGACCCAGAATAGCCAAAGCTATTCTAAACAAAAAGAACAAAACTGGAGGAATTACATTACCTGACTTCAAATTATACTACAAATTATACTACAGAGTTACAGTAGCCAAAACAGCATGGTACTGGCATAAAAACAGACACATAGACCAATGCAACAGAATACAAATACCAGAAATAAATTCACACATCTACAGTGAACTCATTTTCAACAAAGGTGCCAAGAATATACACTCGGGAAAAGACTTGAAATGGTGCTGAGAAATCTGGATATCCACATACAGAAGAATGAAGCTAGAACCCTATCTTTTGCCATATGCAAAAATCAAATCAAAATGGATTAAAGACTTGAATCTAAGGCCTCAAATTATGAAACTACTAGAAGAAAACATTGAGGAAAATCTCCAGGACATTGGCCTGGCAAAAAAATTGTTGAGTAATACTCCACAAGCACAGGCAACTGAAGCAAAAATGAACAAATAGGATTACATCAAGTCAAAAAGCTTCTGCACAGCAAAGGAAACAATCAACTAAATGAAGAAACAACCCACAGAAGGGGAGAAAATATTTGCCAACTGCTTCTCTGACAAGGAATTAATAACCAGAATATGTAAGGAGTTCAAACAACTCTATAGGAAAAAAGTCTTAATAATTCAATTTTTAAATGGGCAAAAGATTCAAATGGACATTTCTCAAAAGAATACATTACAAATGACAAGCAGGTGTATGAAAATGTGCTGAATGTCATTGATTATCAGAGGAATGAAAATCAAATCTACAGTGGGATACCATCTCACCCCAGGTAAAATGACTTTTATTTAAAAGACAGGGAATAATATATGCTGGTGAGGATGTGGAGAAAAGGGAACCCTCATACGCTATTGATGGGGATGTAAATTACTACAACCACTAATGGAGAACTAAAAAAACTAAATATAGAGCCACCATGTGATCTGGCAATCCCATTTCTAGGTATATACCCAAAAGAAAGGAAATCAGTATATCAAGGAGATATCTGCACTCACGTATTTATTGCAGCACTATTTAAAATAGCCAAGATTTGGAAGTAACCTAAGTGTTCATCAACAGATGAATGGATAAAGAAAATGTGGTACAGATACACAACAGAGTACTATTCACCCACAAAAAAGAATGAGATCCTGTTATCTGCAACAACACAGATAGAACTGGAAATTATTGTGTTAAGCAAAATAAGCCAGGCACAGAAAGACAAACATCACATGTTCTCACTTATTTGTGGCAGCTAAAAATTAAAATAATTGAACTTATGAAGATAGTGAATAGAATTATAGTTACCAGAAGCTAAGAAGGGTAATGAGGATAGGGTAGGAAATGAGGATGGTTAATGTGTACAATGAAATAGAAAGAATGAATAAGACCCAGTTTTTGCTAGCACAACAGGGTGACTATAGTGAAAATGATTTAATTGTACATTTATAAATAACTACAATATTATAATTAGATTATTTGTAACACATAGAATAAATGTTTGAAAGCATGAGTATCCCATTTACCCTGATGTGATCTTTGTATATTGCATGCCTGTATCAAAATATCTGATGTAACCCATAAATATACACACCTACTATGTACCCATAAAAATTTTTTTAAAAAGAAAACAGGAAAGGTCTCAAAACAATAATTTAAGATTCTCCCCCAATAAGCTGGAAAATTCTTACCACCGAGTTTTTAGAAAGTTTTAAAAAAGAAATTTATAAAACAGAAAAACAGAAAAACAAACCCAAAGTAAGCAGAAGGAAGGAAATTATAAAGATGAGAAATTATAAAAATTAACAACCAAAACCAAAATCTAGCTCTTTGAAAAGATCAATAAATTTCATGTGAATCTACATTATCTCAAAATGAAAAGTTTATGTATAAATAATTTGAAAAATAAAGTACTTTTTTGAAAACAGTAAAAATAAAAAGCATTAACTATTGGTGCAAATGTAAATGGTACTTGTAAGTTACCTTTCCTCTTCATCCTATTTAAATTTTCCCTCCACATTTGTTTCAGTCAGGTTCTCAAAAGAGACCAATAGGAGATAAATATATAAATATACATATATTTATAAATATATATAAAGACATATATAAGATACATTTTAATGAATTGGCTCACGTAGTTGTGGGGGCTGGCAAGTCTGAAATCTGTAGGACAGGCTGGCAGGCTGGAAACTCCAGCAGGAATTGATGCAGCAATCTTGACTTGGAAATTTATAGGGCAAACCAACAGGCTAGAAACTTGGCAGAATGTTATGCTTTAGTCTTGACATATTTCTTTGCCAGAAAAACTTCAGGTTTTGCTCTTACAGCCTGAGACTCATTGGATGAGGCCCATCCACATTGTCAAGGGTAATATGCTCTACTTCAAATCAAATGATTATACATGTAAACCACAAAACACCTTCATAGAAACACCTAAATCAATGTGTAATTAAATATCTGGGTGCTATAAACTAGTTAGGGTGACTTTTTTTATTGTTTTTATTTTTATTTTTATTTTTAGAGGGAGTCTTACTCTGTCGCCCAGGCTGGAGTGCAGTGGTGCAATCTAGGATCACTGCAACCTCCACCTCCTGGATTCAAGGGATTCTCCTGCCTCAGCCTCCCGAGTAGCTGAGATTACAGGCACCTGCCACCACACCCAGCTTATTTTTATATTTTAGTAGAGACAGGGGCTCACCATGTTGATCAGGCTGGACTCGAACTCCTGACTTCAAATGATCCACCTACCTCAGCCTCCCAAACAGCTGGGATTACAGGCATGAGCCACTGTGCCTGGCCCAAGTTGACGTATAAAATGAACCATCACAATTCACCCCTCACCAAATAGGGACCCATATATATATCTCCAAATAAAGATAACAACAGTCATATTTCCACCTAACAAGACAGCTTTTGTTACAGCTCTGTACAACTGAAAATGCACTACCCCTTTCCCTGTGAGAGAATGAAAAGTCCTTGGGTTATGTTCATTCTTCTCCTTGATATCCTGTGACTTAAATACTGTGTTGTAGGATTAACTATTACTAATTCATTTTATTTTATATAAGGAAATAAGAAAAAACAAAATTTGACATAAATATACACACAAGCATATTTGTGACAAAGAAAACTATTATGAGTATTTCCCTCTTATTATAAGGAAGAACTACTCATAATCATTGCAATTCTTGTTTCTGCAACTGGTAGCTGGTATTTAAAACAACCTTCTTCTATTAACCATTGCATATTCCCTTTGCCTCAGTAAATATCTCAGCTTCTTATGGTTCTTTCCCTGATGGGGTGGGGTAGGGTGACCCAAACCTTCATTCCTGAGGGCTCTGAGCCATTAGTAGCCCTGTCGAGTTGAATTATTGTAGTGCTTTTTAGAGATGGGAGTCTCACTATGTATCCCAGACTGGCCTTGAACTCCTTGGCTCAAGCCATCATTCTGCTTCAGCCTCTTGAGTAACTGAGAGTACAGGTGTATGCCACCATGCCCAGCTGTAGTTTTCCACTGACCTTAATCACAGGGCCTGCTAATACTAAGAGATCTTTTAAGGGGTCTACTGTATTCCAGACATACTCATACTTACTTACCTCCATTGTGAAGTAAGAGCCCAACCAGTTGCAAGCTTTTTCCTTGGTAATCAAGATCAATCATGCTAGCAGTACAGTAACTCCCTTTGTTGCCTGTTGACTTAGAGGCACAAGAAGCCCAAAGTAGCAGGGTGACAATCTTAAATTACAGTTCAATTGAATTATTGTATCTCCTGGTGGTAGTATCCCACCCTTTGGAACTAAGACCTCAAGACCAGCATAGCATAAGGTTGTAGGGACAGGAAGCAAAAATTTTGCTAGTGGATAACTAGGGTATAGTAAGTAATACCACACCAATTTTCACCCCTCGATTCCTGGACCTGTGAATCCTGACTAAAGGTGAAACAGCACCATATATTTGACACTTATTTAGAGCATATGTAGCCTCCTAAAGACCATGCCCCAGTCCTGCAAGGTGGTGTCATGTGGTTAGTACTATAATTAAGTCTTTAAAAGGCCATTACATTATTCTACCAAACCAGTTGCTTCAGATGGCTGGGAACATGGTAAGGTCATTGAATTCCATGAACATGGGCCCACTGCTCTAACTTCACATGTAAAGTGAGTTCCTTAATCAGAAGCAATATTATGTAGAATAACACGGCAGTAGAATTCTGTAAATTCACAGGTGGTAGTTTTGGCAAAATCATGGCGTGCAAGAAGGAAAATCCATACTTAGAGTAAGTTTCTATCCCAGTAAGAAAAAATGCTGCCCCTTCTATGATAGAAGTGATTGAATATAATCAACCTGACATCAATAACTGGCTGATCACCCTGGGGAATGACTCAGTGATGGTGTCTGCTGCTGGCAGATTGAGCACTCTCAGCAGTGGGTATAGCCAGGTCAACCTTAGTGAATTGAAGTCCATGTTGCTGATCCCATTAATAATTTATATCCCTACCACTATGGCTACTTTGTAAATGAGCCCATTGGGCAATGACAGAAGTAACTGAGGAAGGCGACTGACTATTATCCACAGAACAGATCATCCTATCCACTTGATTATAAAAATCCTCCTCTGCTGAGGTCATTCTTTGGTTAGCATTCACATGAGGCACAAATATCTTCAGGGTTTTTTTTTTTTTACCCATTCATAGAGGTCTACCCACATATATTTTTCTCTTACCTCCTCATCACCAATTTTCCCATCACATTCCTTCCAAGTTCCTGACCATTCATCTAAACCACTGGACACAGTCCATGAATCAACATACACTCAAACTTCTGGCCATTTCTCCTCCTTTTTATTTTTTTTATTATTTATTTGTTCATTTATTTATTTATTTGTTTATTTTGAGACAGAGTTTCTCTCTTGTTGCCCAGGCTGGAGTGCAATGGCATGATCTCAGCTCACTGCAACTTCCACCTCCCGAGTTCAAGCGATTCACCTGCCTCAGCCTCCCGAGTAGCTAGGATTACAGGCATACAACACCATACCTGGCTAATTTTGTATTTTTAGTAGAGACAGGGTTTCTCCATGTTGATCAGGCTGGTCTCGAACTCCTTACCTCAGGTGATCCACCTGCCTCAGCCTCTACAGGTGTGAGCCACCATGCCAGACCTCCATTTCCTCTTCTAAGTAAAAATGAACAACAAGATACAATGTGCATTGCTCTATGTTCTTCCCAATGGGAGGATTTCCCTTCATCGCTGTCTTTCTGGGATGTCCCAGAAAGAGATTATTAGTGGCGGAGCTGTCCACTTTCAGGCGGTGCATTCATATCATGCACAACCATCTGTAAACCAGGCTCATTCCCTCTTCTTCATTCAGTTTATCACAGAGAACTCCTATGAGGCAATAGATGGAGGGTGGGAGAGAGGAGGTAATATATCAAGAGTGGGGCCATAGGCATTTAGGCCACTTCTTCTTGTAAGTTACTTGTGCCTTCCGGGCCTGCCCAAGCCCAACTTTATATACAATTTCCATTTGGTGATTGAGTGCTGGTGTGCATGCTCAACTTTATGGCTTGGTGGGTCAGATAATACTCAGTTCATGATGGACAGTTCAGGTCACATTGTAGCATGGTGACTAAAGGTTAATTGTTCAGTCTCTAATAAGGTCCAGTAGCAAGTCAAAGACTGTTTCTCCAAAAGATAGTAGTTATCTTCAGAGGATGGCAGAGCTTTGCTCCAAATTCCTAGGACTATGTGTTGCAATTCAACTATAGCGGCCTGCCAAAGGCTCCAAGAAGCATTTCTATCTGCCACTGACACTTCAAGCACTATTGAATCTTCTGGAACATATGGCCCAAGTGGCAGAGCAGCTTGCATGGCAGCCTGGACCAGTTGCAGAGACTTCACTTGTTCTGGGCTACACTCAAAACTAGCAGCTTTTTAGGTCACTCAGTAAATGGGCCAGAGTAGCACACTCAAATAAGAAATATGTTGCTGCAAAAGTTTAAAGAGGCCCATCAGGTGTTATGCATTTTTTCTGGTTGTAGAAAAGACCAGATGCAAGAACTTAACCTTTACCATAGAAAGGACATCTTTATATGCCCCCACACCACTGTGGTCCATAGAAATTTCACTGAGTTAACATAGGCAGGTATTGAACAATGAGAACACATGGGCACAGGGAGGGGAACATCACAGACTGGGATACGTGGGGCGTTGAGGGGCTAGGGGAGGGACAGTGGAGGGTGGGGAGGTTGGAGAGGGATAACATTGGGAGAAATGCCTGATGTAGGTGATGGGGGGATGGAGACAGCAAACCACTATGGCATGTGTGTACCTATGCAACAGTCCTGCAAGATCTACACATGTACCCCAGAACTTAAAGTATAATTTAAAAAAAAGAATTATAAATGTTATACAAAGTTTATAAAAATCCTATCTTATAGTCAAACTGATTAAAATTCCATAGCTTTTACGTAAAATTTTATTAAAAATTAATTTTAACAGTAAAACAAAAACTAAATACATATTTTGCACATGGGCCTATCAGGTTAGCACTAGAGTGGCTGGGGAAAACAATGGCTGGAGCCATTGTTGCTAGGTGCAATGGCTCAGCTGTAATCCCAATGCTTTGGGAGGCCAAGGAGAGTAGATTACTTGAGTCCAGGAGTTCAAGACCAGCCTGGGCAACAGTGTGAGACCCTGTCCCTATTTAAAATAAAATTGTTTTTACAAGGAAAAAAAGAAAGAAATTTCGCTGAGTTGAAAGTTCTCTTATTTTAAAAAATGTATTTCTCACCCTCTGACATGTAAATGTATTATCAATAAATCTAGAGTAGTTGCTATTACTTGCTCACTAGGTCCAATCAACATAATGCAATCCATGCAATGAATCAGTGTGATGTCTTGTGGAAGGGGAAGGTAAGCAAGGTCCCTGTGAACTAAATTATGAAATAGGGTGGAGAACTGACAGAGATAGGAAAGTATTGCTGGCTTTGCCAGATAAAGCAAACTTCTTCTCATGGTCTTTACTAACAGGAATTGAGAAAAAAGGCATTTGCCAGATCAATAGCTGCATAGCAGATACCAGAAGATGTGTTAATTTGTTCAAGCAACGAAACCTCATCTGGTACAGCAGCTGCAATTGAAGTCACTACCTGGTTAAGCTTTTGAAAATGCACTGTCATTCTCCAACATGAAACTTTTAAAAAAATCAACACATAATAATTGTACATATTTATAGGGTATAATATGATGGATGTTTCCATACATGTATACATTGTATAATGATTGAATCATGATAATTAGCATATCCATCACCTTAAGCATTTATCATTTCTCAAAAATATGAAATACATCACGAATTTGCATGTCATCTTTGCACAGAAGTCATGATCATTTTTTCTGTATTGTTCCAATTTTAGTATATGTGTTGCTGAAGCAAGCATAAAATTCGTGTGTTTTCTGTATAGGCCAAATAGGTAAGTTGAATGGAGATATGGTGGAAATCATCACCCTGGCATTTTTCAAGCCCTTGGTGGTTGCACTGATCTTTACAATCCCTCCAGGAATGTAGTATTGCTTTTGATTTACTATTTTCCTAAGCAGAGGCAGTTCTAGCAGCTTTCACTTGACCTTTTGTACGATAATAACCCTCAATCCACAAGTCAGGGAATCAATGTGGGGATTCTACCAGTTGCTGACAGTGTCTATTCCAATTACATATCCCAGAACTGGGAAAATAACCAGAAGATAGGTTCAGGAAACTGCTGGGTCCACTATGAGGTAGATGTGAGCTAAAACTCCATTAAATAACTGACCTCCATAAGCCCCTAATCTGACTGGTGGACCACAGTGCCATTTTGGGTCTCCTGGAATTCATGTCATTTCAGGGCTGGTGTTCAGTTATTTCCAAAAAGTCTGATTATTTCATTTTCCCCAGTGTCCTTTTTACTATTGTAAGTAGTCATTAGTGCATTTAAACCTAATCAGATCAGAGAAGTAATTTCAGAAACTTCAGAACCAATTCAGAAAACCCATTCTTAAGATTCTGTTCCTCTAGAACTACTCTTGGTAACAAAATGTGTGTCAGTCAGTGCTCTTTAGAAAAATAGAACAAATAGAATCTTATTTTTAAATGTAACTCTTTTATAAATATGATTTATAAAATTTGTCTTTCAGCTTTATTATTATTTTACTTACCTATTTTATTATTTTATATTTATAAAACTTAGAAGAGAGTTATCTTTAAAAATTGGCTCATGCAATTGTGGGGGCTGGCAAGTCTGAAATCCACAGGGAAGGCCGTTGGGCTAGAAACTCTGCGGAAGATGATGCTACAGTCTTGAGGCAGAATTCTTTCTCCTCCAGAAAACATTGTGTTTGCTCTTAAGGCCTTCAAGTGATTGGATGAGGCCCACCCACATTATTGAAAGTAATCTCCTTTACTTCAAGTCAATTGATTGTACATGTTAACCACATCTGTAAAATACCTTCACAGCAACATCTAGATTAGTATTTGATTAAATAACTGGGTAGTATAGCATAGCCAAGTTGACACTTAAAATTAACAAACACAACACTCTACATTCCCTTTCCTTGCTTTATTTTTCTTCTAATTTATCTGCATATAGCATATCCTATATTTTATTTAGGTATTTTGAGTTGTATCTGCTTCCTCCCAACTTCAATGTAATCTCCAGAAGGAAGGGATTTTTGTCTACTTTGTTAAGTTTGCTCTGGTTTGAATGTGTCCCCTTCAAAATTCAGGTGCTGAAACTTAATAGGCAATGTGATGGTATTAAGAGGTGGGGCACTTGAGAGGTGATTAGGTAATGAGGGCTCCTCCCCTCAAGAATGGGATTAGGCCCTTAGAAAAGATTCTTCATGCAGCATTTGGCTCACTTGCCCTTTTGCCTTCTACCATGTAAGAATGTCATGTTCCCCTAACAAGGAGGATGCAACAACAAAGCTCCATCTTGGAAGCAGCCCTCACTAGACAACTGAACATTTCCAGTGCCCTGATCTTAGAGTTACCAGACTGTAGAACTGTGAGAAGATAAATTTCTGTTATTTACAGATTACCCAGTCTCAGGGTTTTTTTTATAGAAGTAAAAACAGACTGAGACATTGTTGCATACATAGCCCCTAGAGTAGTGGCTGGAACATATTTTGGAGTAAATAAGTATCTATAGAATAAATGAGTAAGTTTGTTGAAGTTACTCAGAAAGCCATTTGGCAACATCTGGTAATGTTGAAGATGTGCACTTAAGGATGTTTATTACAACATAGTTTACAATACCAAAAAGTTGAAAACCAGCCAACTGTCTCTTGATAGTGAAATGTGTTTTTTTAAATTGTGTTATATTTATACCAAGTAATTATCTTGTTCAGTTAAAGTGAGTTAGATAAAACTACATGTAGAAACACAGATAAATTTCAAAAACAATTTTTTTTTCAGACAGAGTCTCACTTTGTCAACCTGACTGAGTGCAGTTGTTGGCCCACTGCAAACTCTGCTTCACAGGTTCAAGCGATTTTCGTGCCTCAGCCTCCTGACTAGCTGGGATAACAGGCATGTGTTATCATAACCAGTTAATTTTTTTATTTTTAGTAGAGACAGGGTTTCACTGTGTTGGCCAGGCTGGTCTTGAACTCCTGACCTCAAGTGATCTACACACCTTGGTCTCCCAAAGTGTTGGGGTTACAGGTGTGAGCCACCATGCCTGGCCCCAAACCAAAACATTAAATAGAAAAAAGTTGCAAAATGACATGTACACTATGATATTGTAAAATTTAACAGTAGGGGATTCAGGGGAAGATGGCCAAAAGGAAGCTCCTCTGGAGTGCAGCTACCACCGAGTGAGACAGAACCAGAGCAATATCCATGTCTCCGAGCGAGGTACCAGTTTTGTTTTAAATGGATTGGTTGAACCGTGGGATTAACCCCCAAAAAAGGCAGTGAAGGCAGCCCAAAGGCATCCAGCCAAGGCAAGGCGGGGTGCACTACCCCACCTGGAAAGCATGGTGGATGGGGGGATATCACCTCCTCCATTCTCTGAATCAGATACAAAAATTCACTCCGAGACTTTGGCAGCACACAGACCAGGGAAATGCTGCCTTGCTGAGAACCACCTGGAGTCGCAGACCTGGGCGACAGACCAGGCCGGCAGTCCCAGCCAGACCAGTGCCTTGTTAGTGCAGACCAGGGCAGAGATTTGGACTAATACTGAGAAAACTTGTGAAAAAAAACTGCCCATCCCACAGAAGGGAGAGTTGAAAGCAGGGAAGGAGCTACAATCAGACAGGCCCTTCCCCCACAGGATCCAGCAACGGGAGTCCCTCTCCCTGGAAAATTTTGCAGTTAACACATCCTCCACCTGGGAACAGAGGCCTCAGCAGAGGGAAAGAGCCTGCCATTGGGAAGGCGGAGCTAACCTCACCAGTACAGAAACCAGGTGAAGAATAAACATCACCCTGTCTGAGACCCAGCCCCAGCAGCGCCTCCACAGGCAGACAATGGACAGTCTGTCTCAAGTGGCACACTGATACCTGTGTTTAAACCAAGAAAAGCCTCATACAGGAGAAAGAACCCCAACTTTAACAGAAAGGACGTCTACTCAGAGAAGATGGGAATAAACCAGCACAAAAAGGACGAAAACATCAAAGTCCAGAATGCCTCTCCTCCCCAGAGAGATCATAATGACTCATCAGCATGGCAACAAAACAGGTCAGAAGACGATTTTGATGAGCTGGCAAAAGCAGGCTTCAGAAGATGGATAATAACAAACTTCTCTGAGCTAAAAGAACATATTTTAACCCAATGCAAAGAAACTAAGAACCTTGAAAAAAGATTAGATGAAATGCTAACTAGAATAACCAGCCTAGAGAAGAACGTAAATGACTTGATGGAGCTGAAAAACACAACATGAGAACTTCGTGAAACATACACAAGTTTCAATAGCCGAATCGATCAAGCAGAAGAAAGGATATCAGAGATTGAAGATCAACTCAACAAAATCAGAAGAGAAAAAGGAGTGAAACGAAATGAACAAAGCCTCCAAGAAATATGGGATTATGTGAAAAGACCTAATTTATGCTTGATCAGTGTACCTGAAGAGGGTGGGGAAAATGAATCCAAGCTGGAAAACACTCTTCAAAACATTATCCAGGAGAACTTCCCCAACCTAGCAAAGCAGGCCAACATTCAAATACAGGAAATACAAAGAACAGCACAGAGATACTCCTCAAGAAGAGCAACCCCAAGGCACATAATCATTAGATTCACCAGGGTTGAAATGAAGGAAAAAATGCTAAGGGCAGCCAGAGAGAAAGGTCGGGTCACCCACAAAGGAAAGCCCATCAGACTCACAGCAGATCTCTCAGCAGAAACCCTACAAGCCAGAAGAGAGTGGAGACCAATATTCAACATCCTTAAAGAAAAGAACTTTCAAACCAGAATCTCATATCCAGCCAAACTAAACTTCATAAGGAAGGAGAAATAAAATCCTTTATGGACAGGCAATTACTGAGAGAATCCATCACCACCAGACCTGCCCTATAAGAGCTCCTGAAGGAAGTACTAAACACAGAAAAAAACATCCAGTACAAGCCACTGCAAAAATGAACCAAATGGTAAAGACCAATGATGCAATGAGGAAACTGCATTGACCAATGGGTAAAACAAACAACCAGTAACAAAATGGCAGGATCAAATTTACACATAAAAATATTAACGTTAAATGTAAATGGCCTAAATGCCCCAATCAAAAGACACAGACTGGCAAACTGGGTAAAAAGTCAAAAGCCATCAGTGTGCTGTATTCAGGAGACACATCTCACATGCAAAGACACACATAGACTCAAAATAAAGGGATGGAAGCGGATCTACCAAGCAAATGGAGAGCAAAAAAAAGTAGGAGTTGCAATTTTAGTCTCTGATAAAATCAATGTTAAACGAACAAAGATCAGAAGAGACAAAGAAGGACACTACATAATGGTTAAAGGATCAATACAACAAGAAGAGCTAACTATCATAAATATATATGCACCAAATACAGGAGCACCCAGATACATAAAGCAAGTTCTTAACAACCTACAAAGAGACTTAGACTCCTGCACAATAATAGTGGGAGATTTTAACACTCCGCTGACAACATTAGACAGATCAACAAGACAGAAAATCAACAAGGTTATATAGGACTTGAATGCAGAACTGGAACAAGTGGACCCAATAGACATCTACAGAACTCTCCACCCCACAGGCACAGAATACACATTCTTCTCAGCACCGCATTGCACCTACTCTAAAATTGATCACATAATTGGAATTAAATAACTTCTCAGCAAATGCAAAAGAATGGAAATCATAACAAACAGTCTCTCAGACCACAGTGCAATCAAATTAGGTCTCAGGATTAAGAAACTAACTCAAAACCGCACATCTTCATGGAAACTGACCAACTGCCTCCTGAATGTTGACTGGATAAACAATGAAATGAAGGCAGAAATAAAGATGTTCTATGAAACCAATGAGAATGAGAACACAACATACCAGAATCTCTGGAACACATTTAAAGCAGTGTCTAGAGGGAAATTTATAGCAATAAATGCCCACATGAGAAAGGAGGAAAGATTGAAAATCAATACCCTGTCATCAAAATTGAAAGAGCTAGAGGAGCAAGATCGAAAAAACTCAAAAGCTAGCAGAAGACAAGAAATAACTAAGATCAAAGCAGAAATGAAGGAGATAGACACACAAAAAAAAACCTTTAAAAAAATCAATAAATTCAGGAGCTGGTTTTTCAAAAAGATCAACAAAATAGACCACTAGCCAGATTAATAAAAAAGAAAAGAGAGAAGAATCAAATAGATGCAATAAAAAACAATAATGGGGATATCACCACCGATCCCACAGAAATACAAACTACCATCAGAGATTACGACAAACAACTCTATGCACATAAACCAGTAAACCGTAGAAGAAATGGATAAATTCATGGACACTAGCACCCTACCAAAACTAAACCAGGAAGAAGTTGAAACTGAATAGACCAATAACAAGGGCTGAAGTTGAAGCAGCAATTAACAGCCTACTAACCAAAAAAATTACAGGTCCAGATGGGTTCACAGCCAAATTCTACTGGACATACAAAGAGGAGCTGGTACCAATCATTCTGAAACTACTCCAAATAATCCAAAAAGAGGGAATCCTCCCCAACTCATTTTATGAGACCAACATCATCCTGATACCAAAACCCGGCAGAGACTCAACAAAAAAAGAAAACTTCAGACCAATATCCATGATGAACATAGATGCAGAAATCTTCAATAAAATATTGGCAAACAGATTGCAACAGCACATCAAAAAGCTTATCCATCATGATCAAGTAGGCTTCATCCCGTTGATGCAAGGCTGGTTCAACATACTCAAGTCCATAAACGTAATCCACCACATGAACAGAACTAAAGACAAAAACCACAGGATCATCTCAATAGATGCAGAGAAGGCCTTCAACAAAATTCAACAGCCCCTTATGCAGAAAACTATCAATAAACTAGGTATTGATGGAACCTATCACAAAATAAAATAAGCTATTTATGACAAACTAACAGCCAGTATCATACTGAATGGGCAAAAACTGGAAGCATTCCCTTTGAAATCTGGCACTAGAAAAGGATGCCCTCTCTCTCCACTCTTATTCAATATAGTATTGGAAGCTTTAGCCAGAGCAATCAGGCAAGAAAAAGAAATAAAGGGTATTCAATTAAGAAAGGAGGAGGTCAAATTGTCTCTATTTGCAGACGACATGATTCTATATTTAGAAGACCCCATCATCTCAGCCCAAACTCTCCGTAAGCTCATAAGCAACTTTAGCAAAGTCTCAGGATACAAAATCAACATGCAGAAATCACAAACATTCCTATACACCAATAACAGACAAACAGAGAGCCAAATCAAGATTGAACTACCGCAGAATGTCGATAAGTGATCCAAGATGGCCGATTAGGAGCAGCTCAGGATAGCAGCTCCCAGTGAATGTGTAGAGGGTGAGTGGACGCCGCATTTCCAGACGGATTTTTATTATCCCCAGACCAGGAGATTCCCAGGCGGAGCAGCCCCACAGGTCGCCAGTGCGGCTGTTTTGGCCAGTGCGGCTGCTTTGCTGGCATCCTGGCGCAGCAGTTCTCCGTACAAAATACACTGGTCTGTGTCCCCTTTTAACTGGTGAGTGGAGCTACGGAAAGGCAGATTAAAAAGGGGACTGAATCAGGGAGCCAGCCCAGGAGATTCCCAGGCAAAAAAGCGCTACGAATCTCAGTGCTGCTGTTTCAGCCTGCGCGGTGTGTCCCTGCAGGGGAAATCACACAGATCTCAGCACCTTTTCAACAGACGACTGGAACATCTGGGAGTCGAACATTCAACTAAAAATCAAAAGACTCTGAGACAGCGAGCCAGATGATCAGGCTTGGCTAAAACAGCAATTGGAAACGCTCTCGGTTGAGAGTTTTGCAGCGGGCACAGCTGAACCTGGGACAGTCCAGTTCTGTGGGGGAGGGGCCTCCACCATTACCGGGGCACTCCACCACTACAGAGGTAGTCCGCCATTGCAGAGGCAGCCTGCCGTTGCCGAGGCAACCCACCATTACAGAGGCGGGCCACTATTGCTGAGGCAGTTCTAGTTATACCTATATAAACAGGACTGCAGGGAAGTCCACACGGCAGCTGGGCAGAGCCCACAGCAGCTCAGCAAAGCCTCTGCAGGCAGACAGTGACTGGGCTGCCTCCTTGCTGGGCAGGGCAGCCCTGAAAAAAAAAAAAGGCAGCAGCACACCGGAAACTCATAAACACAGCCCCAACTCCCCGAGACAGAACACCTGGGGAAAAAAAAGGGGTATATGAGTTCTGCTGCAGCAGACTTAAATGTACCTGCCCAGCAGCTCTGAATGAACAACAGAGCTCACAGCTCAGCAGCTGAGCTCCTATAAAGGACAGACTGTATCCTCAAGCAGCTCCCTGACCCCCATATATCCAAAGAGTCACCTTATAAAGGAGAGATCAGACTGATATTTGGCGGGTATCCTTCTGGAGCAAAGATAGCAGAAGAAGAAACTGGTAGCAACCTTTACTGTTCTGCAGCTGCTGTAGGTGATCCCCAGGCAAGCAGGGCCTGGAGTGGACCTCAGCAGTCCTACAGCAGACGGGCCAGACTGTTAGAAGAAAAACTAAGAAACAGAAATAACTTCATCATCAACAAACTAGATGTCCACTCAGAGGCCCAATCTAAAAGTCAGCAACTACAGAGACGACAGGAGGATAAATACACAAAGATGGGAAGAAACCAGTGCAAAAAGGATGAAAACACCCGAAACCAGAACACCTCTCCTCCAACAAGGGATCACAACTCCTCATGAGCAAGGGAAGAAAGCTGGATGGAGACTGAGTGTGATGAAATGACTGAATGAGGCTTCAGAAGGTAGGTAATAAGAAACTTCTGTGAGCTAAAAGAACATATTCTAACCCAATGCAAAGAAACTAAGAATGCTGAAAAAAGATTTGACGAAATGCTAAAGAGAATGGACACCTTAGAGAGGAATATAAGTGAATTAATGGAGCTGTAAAACACAACACGAGAACTTCGCGAAGCATGCACAAGTTTCAACAGCCAAATTGACCAAGCAGAAGAAACGATATCAGAGGCTGAAGATCAAATCAATGAAATAAAATGAGAAGGCAAGATTAGAGAAAAAAGGGTAAAGGGGAATGAACAAAGTCTCCAAGAAATATGGGACTGTGTGAAAAGACCTAATCTACGTTTGATAGGTGTACCTGAATGTGACGAAGAGAATGAATCCAAGCTTGAAAATACTCTTCAGGATATCATCCAGGAAAACTTCCGCAATCTAGCAAGGCAGGCCGATATTCAAGTCCAGGAAATACAGAGAACACCACAAAGATATTCCTCAAGAAGAGCAACCCCAAGGCACATAATCGTCAGATTCACCAGGGTTGAAATGAGGAGAAAATGCTAAGGGCAGCCAGAGAGAAAGGTTGGGTTACCCACAAAGGGAAGCCCATCAGACTCACAGTGGATCTCTCAGCAGAAACCCTACAAGCCAGAAGAGAGTGGGGGCCAATATTCAACATCCTTAAAGAAAAGAACTTTCAACCCAGAATTTCATATCCAGCCAAACTGAGCTTCATAAGTGAAGGAAAAATAAAATCCTTTGTGAACCAGCAAGTATTCAGAGATTTCATCACTACCAGGCCTGCTTTACAAGAGCTCCTGAAAG
>PVKP010032255.1:0-20654 GCA_004027715.1 Plecturocebus donacophilus | reverse complement strand
TCTTGTCTCTACAAAAAATTAAAAAATGTTAGCCAGGCATGTTGGTGCGTGCCTGTAGTCCCAGGTATGTCAGAGGATTACTTGCACCCAGGAGTTGAGGCTGCAGTGAGCCATGATTGTGCCATTGCACTCCAGCCTGGGTGACTGAGGGAGACCCCTGACTCAAAAAAGAAATAAAAGAAAAAAGTATTCATATGTAGTACCAACTATTATATAATAGCATTCCTCTAAACATCCATGTTCATTAATTCTTTTGTCAGACTATCCTCCAGGAAGCCCATGTGTTTCGAGGACTTGCTTCTACAGTTTCTTTGTCTGCGGAATCAGGGAAGAGTGAAAAGGGTCAGCCACAGAATCCCAAGAAGCAAAGTGCACCAAAAAGTAAGATTTTGATGGTAGTCACGAGGGAAAGAGAATGCAAAAAGTAAACAGATCAATCTTCCAAGCATGACAATGAGTTTTACTGGCTACATAATTTATGCTGCTGCTTTTTCAGCAGTGTCCAGATCATATGAGACACAAGATCTGTAACAGATTTTAGACCAAACATACCAGTGATGTCATAGTCTTTGACTCAACGTTTAGCCCTGAAATGGTTCTTCCTATATTTTCTAAATGCCAAACCCCAACCTGAAGTGAGTGATGCCTTGGGTAAAGGCTCTGTGACACTTAGATGGCCCTGACACAGTAAAGTTGCCCGAAAGCCACCTTACTTTCCTTCCTCCGATGCTGACTTTTCAGTCTCTCTGAGACCCATTTGTGGTTTTCCAGGCTCTGCTTAGTCCCAGTCCAGAATTGCAGCATTGTTTTATGACTGTGGAGACGGAGCTAACAGCAGGCATGGTGTTTTTTCCACTCTGACTCACATTGCTGATGCATGATGTTTCCAGCTCTTCACACAGTCATTTTGACTTTTATCACCAAATTTTTTACCTTTTTCCCCCCCTCCCTGAATACCAGTGCAGCATATACTCATTGAAGGAAAATAAGAAATGCAACAGTATATTTTAAATGCTTCTCTTCTGAGAATAATTTTATTTTCTGTTTGCTGCTCCTTATTGGTAATTGATTATGGTCCAGGTTCGTTGCAGTTAGCCTTAATTGTTACAACCCTAATTTACTCTTGAAAGAACATATGTATGGGCCAGGCACAGGCTCATGTCTGTAATCCCACCACTTTGGGAGGCCGAGGCAGGTGGATCATCTGAGGTCAGGAGGTTGAGACCAGATTGGCCCACATGGAAAAAACCCATCCCTACTTAAAATACAAAAATTAGCCAGGCATGGTGGCACGTGTCTGTAGTCCCATCTATTCAGGTGGCTGAGGCAGGAGAATCACTTGTACCCATGAGGAGGAGGTTGCAGTGAGCTGAGATCACACCACTACATTCTAGCCTGGGCAACAGAGTGAGACTATGTCTCAAAAAACAAAACAAAACAAAACAAAAAAACGTGGCACAAACTGTCTCTGTGAATCTTTAATTCTTACATGAGGTTGTAGAATGATAATTGAGTTCGGTCTTACTTTCATCAAAATCCTATTTCCTCAGTTTGAATGTTTGGAAGTATTTAGATTCTTTGGTTTTCTTCTTCCTTGGTCAGTGTACAGAACACTGGTAGGTTTTTTAAAATGTGTGTTTTATAGAGAGTGCCAGCCCCTGACTGCCTCTCACAGTGCATCGACTTGAGGCTTGGATTCCATGGGAATGTTATTTAGTTTTGTCCTATGATTCCTGCCTCCTTTTTCAATCATTGTTCTTTTCTCTTTTCTTCTTCCTTTTATGTTATTTGTTTTAAGAGAGAGGCTCTGGCTCTCTCTCCCAGGGTGGAGTGCAGTGGCACAATGATAGCTCACTACAGCCTCGACCTCCTGGGCTCAAGCAGTCCTCCCACCTCAGCCTCCTGAGTAGCTGAGACTACAGGCACATGCCGCCACACCTGGCATATCCCTATCATGTTCTGCTGTTGTTGTTTATTTTTTGAGACAGAATCTTCCCTGTCACCCAGGGTGGCATACAGTGACACAATCATAGCTCACTGCAGCCTTGACCTTGCAGGCTCAAGTGTTCCTCCCACCTCAGCCTCTGGAGTATCTAGGACTAAAGGTGCACACCATCACATCCCAGCTACTATTTTAATTTTCCGTAGAGACGAAGTCTCACTATATTGCCTAGACTGGTCTTGAATTCCTGGGCTCAGGCGATCCTCCCGCCTCAAACTTCCGTAGTGTTGGGATTACAGGCGTGAGCCACTGTGCCCAGTCTACCTGGCATGTTTCTGACGTTCCTTAAATATTTACTGATGAACAATTAGTTGAATTTCATTGCTAACATCCGCTCCTTTGGTGAATTTCAGTCTATGTCTGCAATCCTACATCATAGACTTCTGAATTAGGATTAAATGGATTTTAAAATATGGCAGAGCCAAAGAGCCCCCTTTTTAGATACATGCATCTGTGTGAATGGAAATGGAGTGCCTCATCCTGGGCCCATCTGGGGTGTGGTTTGGGGAGGGGAACGCTGACCTGGGAGTGGGCCTTGGGCTCTCATGGAGCTTCTGCCTCTGGCCTGGACGGGCCCTGCAGGCCTTGGAGCCTCAGTTCCTTTGTGCGTAAGTAGGATGAGCTACCAGCCTCACTGGGTGGTGGTGAGACCAGCCGCAGTGGGCTACACATAGCTACTGTGCACACTGCAGAGTGCTTTCAGGTGGGAGGACAGTTTTCAGAACTAAGCTCGTCAATACACATAATAGTTGTAACATCTCATAATTTTTTTTTTTTTTTTTTTTTAAAACAGAGTGTTACTCTATCCCCCAGGCTGGAGTGCAGTGGCATGATCTTAGCTCACTGCAACCTCAACTCACTGCAACCTTCGCCTCCTGAGTTAAAGTGATTCTCCTGCCCCAAGCTCCTGAGTAGCTGGGATTACACATGCATGCCACCATACCTGGCTAATTTTTGTATTTTTAGTAGAGATGGGTTTCAACATGTTGGTCAGGCTGGTCTCGAACTCCTGACCTCATGATCCGCCCACCTCGGCCTCCCAAAGTGCTGGGATTACAGGCATGAGCCACCACGTCCAGCCTGATTTTTAAAAGAATTCCTGTACAGGCTGCGCATGGTGGTTCATTCCTATAATCCCAGAACTTTGGGAAGCTGAGGTGGGAAGATCAGTTGAGCTTAGGAGTTTGAGACCACCCTGAGCAACATAGTAAGACCCCATCTCTAGGAAAAATTTTAAAAAATAGCCGGGAGTGGTAGTGTGCACTACCTGTGGTAGTGTGTATAACCTGTGGTCTGTTATTCAGGAGGCTGAGGTGAGAGGATCATTTGAGCCCAGTAGGTTGAAGCTGGAGTGAGTCATGATTGCACCACTGCACTCCAGCCTGGGTGACAGAGTGAGACCCTGTCTCAACAAAAATAAAAACTGAGTCCAGTCATGGTGGCTCAAGCCTGTATTCCCAGCATTTATGGAGGCCGAGGCAGGTGCATCACTTGAGGTCAGGAGTTTGAGAATAGCCTAGCCAATATGGTGAAACCCTGTCTCTACTAAAAATACAAAAATTAGCTGGGTGTGGTGGCAGGTGCCTGTAATCCCAGCTACTCAGGAGGCTCGCTTGAACCCAGGAGGCAGAGGCTGCAGTGAGCCGAGGTCATGCCACTGCACTCCAGCCTGGGCACCGCAGTCGTCTCAAAAAAAAAAAAACACCAAACCAAAAAGTCCTTGTACAAAGAAAAATAAATCATGCTTCTAAATGGACATGTGCAGGCCCATGTTTCCCCTGAAGCGTTGGTAAGTGTAAGACAAGCTTTTCACCCTCTAGATCAAGCCTTTCTCAACTGGAAGTGGCTTTGGAAGCTCTCACGGAAGTTTCCTGCGTCCAGGTGAGGGTACCCAAAGCTCTCACCCTTGGAATTACATCTCTAGTCAGAGTGTCTGCCACCAGGACAAGACCCTGGGGTGATGGAGTGTGCTGCACCTCACTTCATCAGAGCTGTCCAGCTTCCCTAGCACATGCCTTCCCCAAGGAAGGCTGCTGGCAGAGATGTCAGAGGCTGGGGTGTCCTTGGAGGTGCACTTTGGGGAACCGCCAGGCTCTCCAGCTTTGTGCTTTCCTCGAATCTAGTACCCAGCCCTAATTTTGCATCAGTCACTAATAAATTGTTGACTGAGTAATTTCTGTATAACTTTTTGAAGAGTCTGTTAAGAAGCCAAAGTGAATTATCCATTTGAAGTCCTTGTTTCAGTTTTAAAAGTAAGGAATATCTGGAAATAGAAATTTCATGTATCCAGCCAGGTGTGGCAGCTCATGCCTGTAATCCCAGCACTTTGGGAGGGTGAGGTGGGTGGATCACCTGAGGTCAGGAGTTTGAGACCAGCCTGACCAACATGATGAAACCCCATCTCTACTAAAAATCCAAAAAAAAAAAAATTAGCTGGGTATGGTGGCACATGCCTATAACCCCGGCTACTCAGGCTGCTGAGGCAGGAGAATCACTTGAACCCAGGAGGCGGAGGTTGCAGTGAATCAAGACCATGCCATTGCTCTCCAGCCTGGGCAAAAACAGTGAAACTCCACCTCAAAAAAAAAAAAAAAAAATTAGCCAGGCGTGGTGATGTACACCTGTAGTACCAGCTATTTAGAAGGCTGAGGCAGGGAGATCACTTGAGCCCAGGAGGCTGAGGTTTCAGTGAGCTGAGATCACACCACTGCACTCTAGCATGGATGACTAAGCTAGACTCCATCTAAAAAAAAAAGAAAATGTTAGATATCCAGTTATAACAAGCAGTGCCAGCCACTGCTCCAAGTACTTCCCCGTATCTTATCTTCCCCAGTCCTCAGCAACCCAGGGAGGAGATGCTCCTGTTATCCCCATGTCATAGACAAGGAAGTCATGGTGTGGAGGGACTGAGCTGCCTGAGTCCACACAGGTGTCAGTGGAGAAGCCTGGATTTGAACCCAGGCACTCTAGCAGTGCAGTTCATATTTTAATCACTGTGCTGTCTTCCTTCTGAAAACTCTCGATTCTCATGTGTTTATTTCAAAATAAAACTTTCTATAGTGAAACACCTGTAGAAGTTTCCATTACCATGTAAAATTTGAGTAACTTTATTCTCTAATGTAATATTTAAACGTACCTTTGTTTCTGAATGTACCTTGTTTCCAAAGTTCGTTTACTGACCTTTTGGCAAGATAGGGAAGTATTTTAAGGTTGCTAATCCCTGTCTCACACCCTTATCATTGTTACTTGTAGGAGGATCACTAAAAGCTTGAAGGCCACACCCTCAGTTTTGAAGTAAGCAGAAAAGAGAGTAGGAAATGTGAGTTCTGTTTTGAGAGGAGATAGGGAGACAGCAAGGGGAAGTGCTGCCTGCACTACTGACTAGGACGGTATTTGTGTGTCTTTATTTTACAGGGGTTGTGATGGTCTCTGAGAAAAGAAACAGTCTCTGCAAGTCCCCATCTTGTGCTGTGAGATAGGCCTACACAGCTTGTGTTTTATTATAGTCACCCTTCAGGATCTGAGGGGATTTCCTGCTGTCTGTTAGCCTTTCCGTCAGATTCTCCCAGTAACTTGCGTGAACAGAAGACACTTTAAATCATTATTTTGTATGATAGACAAATGTTTTCTCTTCAAACAAAATTTGTGAGTCACAGCATTGTTAATCCCATCTGAAATGTTGTGTCCATTTTCAGTAGGTAATAAATCAACCTACTATGTAGTTCTAATCTTCATTAAAACTTTTTAAATCTCCACACAAATTTTGGAAGATTCAGTCATCATTATTTTTCTATTCAATACAGCCTATCTAAGATAAACCTTATTTTCAGTTGTTTTTTCATACTTGGAAAATTCATGCTCAAAATACAGATGAATTAATGATCCAGGTGTGTGAGCTGTGAGGGTTTGAAGGCCAGCGTGTCTCAGACTTACCATTAGGACTGTTCAAACTGTGCAGTTTAGAGGGACCCCCCTTCACCCCATCTTTACGTTTAGCACAGCCCTGGACCTCTGTGTGAGCTCTGAGAATGGCCAGCACCAGCACTCCTCTGGGCAACCCAAATGCAGGCTCCAGGCGTGCACCTGCTGGGGGTGGTCCTGACGGGGCGGGAGTGGGTCCCACACTCCCCCACTCCTCTGGCTCTTCAGCCATTGCCTCTCACGATGCCCATCGGCTTCTCTCTGGCCCGTTTCTGATTGTAGTTCCTCAGTTTTCTTTGATCATTTTCTATTAGTCTGTTAAACATAGGTGCCTGAGAGCAGGAAATAATTAAATACGCATTTGGATTCTGTTGTTAGGACACATAGGAGGACAATTTTTCTACTTTAGGGAAGGAGAGAAGTAAACTTGTGATTTTTTTTTTTTTTTTTAATTTGAGACAAGTTCTCACTCTGTCACCAGGGTTGGAGTGCAGTGGTACAGCAGCTCATGCAGCTTCTACCTCCCAGGCTCAAGCGATCCTCCCCCCTCAGCCTTCCACACCCGGCTGATGTTTGTATTTTGTGCATAGACAGGATTTCGCCATGTTGCCCAAGCTAGTCTCAACTCCTGGCCTCAAGCAGTCCGCCTGCCTCGGCCTCCCAAAATGCTAGGATTACAGGCATGAGCCACTGCACCCAGCTGGATTGTGATACTTTTAGTATAAAGTAGACTTCAAGACTCTGGATTTAGATGCTGTTCACACATAATATTTGCTGGGGAGGTGTCAGAGCCCCAACACTGGGAAGTGGTTGACTCAGGAGGTTGGTAAGAATTTACCAAAAAAAAAAAAAAGAATTTACCAACAACAGTATAGGTTTGAAAAAGGGAAGATGGCCGGGCATGGTGGCTCACGCCTGTAATCCTAGCACTTCGGGAGGCCAAGTAGGATGGATCACCTGAGGTTGGGAGTTTGAGACCAGCCTAACCCAGAAACCCCATCTCTACTAAAAATACAAAATTAGCCGAGCATTGTGGCACATGCCTGTAATCCCAGCTACTCTGGAGGCTGAGGCAGGAGAATCACTTGAATCTGGGAGGTGAAGCTTATGATGAGCCAAGATTGCATCACTGCACTCCAGCCTGGGCAATAAGAGCGAAACTCCATCTCAAAAAACAAAAAAGGAAAGTTTATCAGAAAGAATGCTGCAGGACAATGCAGCGGGGTGCCGGCAAGAGAGGACTGAGCCCGCTGTGGTGGATGTTCCTTGAGAGCATTTATGGACCTTAAGGTGGAAGTTTGAGGCTAATCTGGGCCATATTTGCCCTGTGGGTCATGATAAATGATGACATTGCAGATATTTTGGTGCCTTAATGTCAGCAAGGGTTGCAAAATGAGTGTCGGCAAGGGATTCCAGAGATGTATAGAAATTCTATTGACTTATAAAAGTTGAAAGAGGCCTGGAACCAGATACCGACTTTAGACAATAGAGAAGTTTAGTGACTTCTAAATTCCCAGATAAGGAGTTTAGCCTCTGGATGGCCTGTCTGCTGGTTACCGGGTGGTCTTTACTCCCTCCTCAATTCCTCAGATAGGAGTTTCTGTCTCCAGGGCCTGTTCAGTGGTCACCGGGTGATTTTCACCCTGCTCATTCCTGCTTCTCCTCCCAAATATTTTGGTCACATCTTTGGCCCTTTGTGTTGACCCATGCTCGTGTCTGCCTGCTGCTACTTGAGTCTCAGGAAAGGTAAAAGTGAATGCCCACAGTGAAGAGGGGTGTGGAGTCCCTCTGGCTGCTTCCTCCTGAAAGGCAATGCCGAGGGGACAGGTTACCTTTTCCGTTTCTTGCTTTCTGTCATGAAGGACTGATTCCTTGGGGGAAGACTGGATTCTATCAAGAGGCCCCATGTAAGTGGAAGTTGCTGTACTGGGATTGCATACTCATCTGCAGGAGAGATTGTTATAATCTGGAAGATATCAACTATTTTTTTTTCTTAAGACAGAGTCACTCTGTCACCCAGGCTAGAGTGCTGTGGGGCGATCTTGCTTCACGGCCACCTCTGCCTCCCAGGTTCCAGCAATAGTCTCATGCCTATACTTTTGCCTTGCTGTTTTGTTCAGAAAGTTCTGATTTTTTTTTTTTTTTTTTAAATATTTGAGAAGCACCAGTTTTTTAGAAACTCAAAAAATTATACATTTGTAAAATTTCAATGATCTGCAAATACCTTGATTGTAATTTAACTGTCTTAAATTTGATGAACTTGTTTAGAAAATAATTATTATCAGAGAACCTGCCACTGTGAAGAAACGGAGACAGGCCTGGCGTGGTGGCTCACACCTATAATCCCAGCACTTTGGGAGGCCAAGATGGGTGGATCACAAGGTCAGGAGGTTGAGACCAGCCTGGCCAACATGGCGAAACCCATCTCTACTAAAAAAAAAAAATACAAAAATTAGGCAGATGTGGTGGCACACACCTATAGTCCCAGCTACTCAGGAGGCTGGGCAGGAGAATTGCTTGAACCCGGAGGTGGAGGTTGCAGTGAGCCAAGATCATGCCATTGTACTACAGCCTGGTCGGAAGAGCCAGACTCTGTCTCAAAAACAAAAGGAGACAAATGTGTTACTCTTATTAGTGAAAATCCTCATTTTAAAAAACTTTCAGCTACAAAGAAAAATATCTCTACTTGTTTTTTGCCTTGATCATGAGGCCAGACTTTCACATGAGAGTGGGTTTCTATGGGGCCTGTCTTAGGATGATCGCACTGAGGTTACCATCAATAACAAGTAATATGTCATGAAATGTCTGTGATTTTGACTGAGTGTTATGTTATTTTGTTAAATAATATTCCTCTTTATGCCGTTTCCTAGATGTAGTGGAACCAAAGCAGAGGGGCAAGCTCCTAGCCACCCAGACAGCAGCTGAATTGTCTAAAAACCTATCTTCACCCGGTTCTTACCCGCCAGCTGTGAATAAGGGCGGGATGGTAGCTAGCCCCAGCCCCGATGGCAGCGTGCTGTTTACAGATGAAGGGGCTCCGAAATTTTTGTCCAGAAAGACTTTGGTAGAGTTTCCACAGAAAGTTCCGTCTCCATTCAGAAAACAGGGCTCTGGTTCAGAAGCTCGTCGGGTGGGTCGGAAAGTGGCGTCATCTTCATCTTCATCCTCATCCAGCTCCTCTGATTCCGAGTCTGACGATGAGGCTGATGTTTCAGAGGTCACTTCTCAAGTGATGAGCAAAGGCAGAGGGGGGCTTCGAAAACCAGAGGCCTCTCATTCCTTTGAAAACAGAGCCTCCCAAGTTACAGTATCAGCAAAAGAGAAAACCTCGCTGCAGAAGCCGCATGCGGACGTCACTCATCCAGAGAAGCCGCTCCAGCCAAGGAAGAAAGTGCTCCCCACTAAGCCGTCAGAAGGCAGGGAGGATGCAAGAGCAAAGACCACAGTGCCCAGATCTCACGTAGATGAGCTTTTGAAGCAAAGTTTAAAGGAAAAACCATTGCAGAAAACATTTAGATTAAATGAAATAGATAAGGAAAGCCAAAAGCCATTTGAAGTTAAAGGACCCTTACCTATCCACACAAAATCAGGGCCGTCTGCGCCACTGAAGGGCAGCCCAGCGCCTACTGTGCTGGCAGAAGAGGCCAGAGCACAGGGGCAGCTGCAAGCCGTTCCTCCTGGGGCCTCAGAGGGGCATCTGGAAACACCAGTGCCAGAACCCCAGCACAAGGCGGTTCCTCCCCTGCCCGGAAGGGAAGCCTCGGGGGTGCAGGGAAGAGAAGGGCGCCTGAAGTCTAGAGAGGCAGTCGTGGAAGGTGAGATTCCACCAAGCGATCTGGAGACAGTTCCTGTTGAGAACCACGATTTCCATGAAAAGCCAGCAACACCGAAGCACGAGGCCAAGGGCGAGGCCATGGAAGACACGGCCGCGCCAGGGGACAATCAAGACTGCACACAGGGTATACCTTGACTCACTCCCGCACCCTCCCTGTTCACTAGGGTAGTGAGGTAGAGGAACTAGTTTACATGTGCTTGCAGAGCAGTGTTACAGTTAATCAAATTCTGCACTGGAAATATGGTCTGTAACGCTCTCAGCCAGGCAGAGAAGTATGTCTTAAGTATGGACAGTCCACATCTTTATATTCAAAACCCTAAAATAGTTAACATTCTTTTTTTTTTTTTTGAGATGGAGTCTCACACTGTCGCCCACCTGGACTGCAGTGGTGCAATCTTGGCTCACTGCAACCTCCACCTCCCTGGTTCAAGCAATTCCCCTGCCTCAGCCTCCTGAGTAGCTGAGATTACAGACACACACCACCATACCCAGCTAATTTTTTTGTATTTTTAGTAGAGACAGGGTTTTAGTATGGTGGCTAGACGGGTCTTGAACTCCTGACCGCCTTGGCCTCCCAAAGTGCTGGGATTACAGGCATGAGTCACCACACCTGGCCTATGAAGGGCTTTTAAAGGGCAACAGTATTTATTCCTATTATCTTTTCTTTTTTTTCTTTTTTTTGGAGATGGAGTCTCGCTCTGTCGCCCAGGCTGGAGTACAGTGGCATGATCTCGGCTCTCTGCAACCTGCACCTCCCAGGTACAAGCGATTCTCCTGCCTCAGCCTCCCGAGTAGCTGGGACTGCAGGCGCCCACCACCACGCCTGGCTGATTTTTGTATGTTTAGTAGATACGGGATTTCACCATGTTGGTCAGGCTAGTCTCGAACTCCTGACCTCAGGTGATCCACCCACCTCGGACTCCCAGTGTGCTGGGATTACAGGCGTGGGCCACCACACGTGGCTATGTTGTCATTTTCTTGAGCACTAAACTTGATAAAATGCAGTGTGCTTTAGGTGGGTCGTGGCAAACATGAAAAGGTGGGCTTCCATTTTGGAATCCATGGCTCTTCTTGAAGACTTCTCTAAAATCCAGGATCCCTAACAAGCACGGCTCCATCCTATGTCTGCTCTCCATCCTCTGTACCGCCGCCCCTCGCCTCACGTGCCTTACCTGATGCCTTCTTGTTCTTGGTTCGTTACGCAACGGGATTTATGTGTTTTCTCCCTCTCCATCTGCTCCCTCTTCCATCAGCACGCAGAGTGCCGGTGCTTGCCAGGCTTCTCCAGGCCTCAGGAGCTGCATTTCCTGATGCTGCTATTTTCACTCCTTCTGCTCTAAAATGGAGACGAATAACACAACTTGCAGGATAAAAACAGAGAATTGGGAGTTTTCAGATTGCAAACCTTTTTGAACAGAAACTTGCTTCTAATATTTCATGGATGTGTTGCTTTTTAAATATTTTCTGTGCTCATGCACGCAGCCCACCTTGCAGAGCTGTGTCTGTGTGGGGCCACCATCTCACTAGGTAGTCCCTGCCCCAGTACTTGCCTTCCAGGTGGATGGGTTTTAGGTCAGAGTTTTATAACCCACATTTTGGTCAGTTACCCTCCTTATAGTAACTATGTATGTTCTGCTTTGAAGGTGTACCTACACCACACTGAAGACATACAGCTTGTGGAGACTGGAACAATGTCAGCTCTTTAAAGAAGACATTGTTTTTGCTTAACATAACTTAAAAATGAAGAACTGGGCTTTTGATATTAATTGAAAATCGTGAGAAAATAAATGTATTTTTTTTGTGGCACGTGAATAGAAGACAGACCTGATGACCTGATTTCCAGAAATTGAGTCAGTACAAATCTTAACCCAAACATTAGCCTGTCTTCCCATGCAGGTTTTGATTTTGCCATTATGTTATATTGCATTTCCCACTGTAGGAGAACAATACTTCTTTTGCCTCAACCCCTACTTGTAGTTTAGAATTACCAAATGTTCAAATGTTGTGTTGTTGCTGTTACTTTATCTAATTTTCTTATATCAGACATTCAAAAGGCTCCTTTAGTTTAAGCTTTTCAAAATTTTCTTTTTATTTTTTTGAGACAGAGTCTTGCCCTCTCCCCCAGGCTGGAGTGCAGTGATACTATCTCAGCTCACTGCAACCTCCACCTGGCAGTTTCAAGTGATCCTCCCACCCCAGCCTCCTGAGTAGCTATTTTGCCCAGAATGATCTGGAACTCCTCAGCTCAAGCAGTCCTCCCACCTCAGCCTCCCAAAGTACTGGGATTATGGGCATGAGCCACCGTCCCCAACCCAGATTTCTAATAGAGGTAGATTTTTTTCACGCATCTCTAAGTGACCCAAAAGTCCTGCCACAATTGTTCTAGGCATTTTCAAACTTTAGAATAGCCTAGAAGTATACAAACTAAGACATTAAGACACATTGTGTGGTTGGGCACTGCAGCTCACGCCTATAATCCCAGCACTTTGGGAGGCCGAATGGGCAGATCACTTGAGGTCAGGAGGTCAAGCCCAGCCTGGCCAACATGGTGAAATCCTGTCTCTACTGAAAATACCAAAATTAGCCAAGCTTGGTTACGGACACCTGTAATTCCAGCTACTTGGGAGGCTGAGGCGGGAGAATCACTTGAACCTGAGAGGTAGAGGTTGCAGTAAGCTGAGATTGCACCACTGCCTTCTAGCCTGGGCAACAGAGCAAGACTCCATCTCAAAAAAAAAAAAATTGTAGTAACTATTCTATTTCTTAAATTACTAAGGCTGTATGTTTTAGAATAAATTTCCAAGTAATATATTTTTTTCTTTTGAAGACACTGTGACTTTCATGGGCTTTTCTTTTTTAATTAGACAGTTTGTTCCTCACAGATAGGGCTGACGAAGAGTGCTTGGTAGATAAGGGCCTGTGTGAGCCAAGTCATTCACAAAGAGCTGTTCTTGTGTGGGTCTCACGGGTATCGCGTTTCCTCCACAGACTCGGCTGCAGCGCCTACTGAGCCATTCGACAACACTACCTACAAGAACCTCCAGCATCATGACTACACCACGTACACCTTCTTAGACCTAAACCTTGACCTCTCAAAATTCAGGATGCCTCAGCCCTCCTCAGGCCGGGAGTCACCTCGACACTGACAGCCCTCGGTGTGAAGATGAACCTTGCTGCATCTTCACTGCATCTTGGAGTGCAAAACTAAAATCCACTCGAGTCACAAAGCCCAGTGTGCATAATTGGTCTCACTTTTACACTATTATTTTTCTTCGAGACGGTCTCAAAAACAGATGAGTCTCACTCTGTCACCCAGGCCGGAGTGCAGTGGCGCGATCTCGGCTCACTGCAACTGCCGCCTCTTGGTATCAAGTGATCCTCTCACTTCAGCCTCCCGAGTAGCTGGGACCACAGGCACGCACCACCACACCCAGTAATGTTTATACTTTTAGTAGAGACAGGGTTTCACCGTGTTGGCCAGGCTGGTCTCCAGCTCCTGACCTCAGGTGATCCACCTGCCTCGGCCTCCCAGAGTGCAGGGATTACAGGTGTGAGCCACTGCACCCGGCCACTTTCACACTTTTTACAGTACATGGTGAATGAGCAACACTAATGCTGATTAGTCAACATATATTTTTGAATATCTACTATGTGCAAGGAATTTTCTTAAACTATAAGGTTATGGATCACTGGGCACATCCATGTAATTAGAGAATTTTAAGTGCTTTAGAGCAGTGTGATTCTACTATGCTAAGCCTAGTCAGTTTAGCATTAACTCATTATCAGCTGAGTGTCAATAATGTAATAGTGACTTCTAGTCCTACAAGCCTAGTTTTTTTTTTAACACAAGATTTTGTCTTCGTAATAAAAGATGACACTTAGAACTTGATCACGTGGCCTTTCTCTTCTTGTCTCCTCCCAGTTGAAAATGCTTGCATCTTTTAACAGCCAGCATTCTCATAGATCTGCAGTTGGGCTTAACGCACTCAAGCCTTAGCAGTCTTCTTTTTAGCCTTTTTCCAGGAAATCGGCTTGGTTTGCCCGCGATAGCCACTCTGCTTCCTGTCATAATGCCACTTTCCCTGGGCATACAGAGAATCTTTGCCCTTCTTGTGCTTGCCACACTTCTTCCAGAAAGTCCAGGGGGTTTTAGAAACGTCCATGTTAGCGTGAGCACTATCGGCATGGAAAGAGGCCTGGTTTTTGATCATTAGAAACAAGTTTTGGCCGGGTGCGGTGGTTCACACCTGCAATCCCAGCACTTTGGGAGGCTGAAGCAGGTGGAGGATCACCTGAGGTCAGGAGTTCGAGACCAGCCTGGCCAACATGGTGAAACACATCTCTACTAAAAATACAAAAAGTAGCCAGGTGTGGTGGGCAACTGTCATTTCAGCTACTTAGGAGGCCGAGGCAGGAGAATCGCTTGAACCCAGGAGGCGGAGGTTGCAATGACCAGAGATTGCCCCATTGTACTCTAGCCTGGGTGAGAAGAGTGAAACATCATCTCAAAAATAAATAAAAATAAGCTGGGTGCGGTGGCACACACCTGTAATCCCAGCACTTTGGGAGGCCAAGGCAGGCAAATCACCTGAGGTTGGGAGTTTGAGACCAGCCTGACCAACATGGAGAAACCTCATCTCTACCAAAAATAGAAAAAATTAGCCGGGTGTGTTGGTGCATGCCTGTAATCCCAGTTACTTGGCGAGGCTGAGGCAGGAGAATTGCTTGAACCCAGGAGACAGAGTTGCAGTGAGCCGAGATCATGCCATTGCACTCCAGCCTGGGCAACAAGAGTGAAACCCTGTCTCAAAAATTTAAAAATAAATAAATGTAAAAATAGGGCAGGGGACAAAAAGAAACAATTGTTCTTACCAAAAGAGATTGAAAATGTCCCTTCTGTTGTCCCTGCCCACAATGTCCTAAGCCTAGCAGGTGTTGACCCAAAGAAAGAAGCGGGGGCAAAACGAACGTAAGTAGCGTTTTATCTGGGCCGAGCGTGGCCTGCAAGGCAGCAGCACAAGCCCTGAATATCCCTGCTCTGATTAGCTGCAGTCACAGGTGGCATTCTGTTGTTCTGTGGTTTTCTTGAGAAGGGGTCTCACTCTGTAACCTAGGCTGTAGTGCAGAGGCTTGATGTTAGCTCACTGCAACCTCGGCCTCCTGGGTTCAAGCGATCCTCTCACTTCAGCCTCCAGAGTAGCTAGGACTTCAGGCATGCACCACCATGCTTGGCTTTTTAGAAAATGTTTGTAGAGATAGGGTTTGACCACGTTACCCAGGCTGGTCTTGAACTCCTGGACTCAAGCAATCCGCCTGCCTCAGACTCCCAAAATGCTGGAATTACAGGTGTGATCCACTACTCCAGGCCTACAAGTGGGTTTAGTTTAGTTTTGCTTTTTTGAGCCAGCATCTCGTCACCCAGGCTGGAGTGCAGTGGTGCAACCTCTGCTCACAGCAGCCTCCATCTCCTGAGCTTAAGTGATCCTCCCATGTTGCCCACGTGAAAGAAAAGTATCTTGGACCCCCAAATCACTAAGGAAAACTCAAGCTAGAAACTGCTTAAAGCAAACTTGCCTCCCATCCTATTCAAAGTCACCCCTCTGCTCAGTGAGATAATGCATATCTGATGGACTCCTTTGGAGAGGCTAACCAGAAACTCAAAAGAACGCAACCTTTTGTGCCTCACCTACCTGTGTCCAGAAAGCTCCCTCCCCACTTCCAGTCTTCCTGCCTTTGCGTCAAGATGTCCCGCCTTTCCAGACGAACTCATGGACTTCTTACATATATTACTTGGTGTCTCATGTCTCTCTAAAATGTATAAAACCAAGCTGTGCCAGACCACCTTGGACACCTGTCGCCAGGACTTCCTGAGGCAATGTCACAGGCGTGTGCCCAACCTTGGCAAGATAAACTTCCTAAATTAACAGAGACCTGACAGATTTTCCAGGTTTGCACGCAGAATAGTCTCAAATTCCTGGCCTCAAGCAATCCATCTGCCTTGTCCTCCCAAAGCGCTAGGATTACAGATGTGAGCCATTGTGCCTGGACTCAAGTGGGTTTTCTTTGGTTTTTAATTTTGAGACAGAATCTCACTCTACTGCCCAGACTGGAGTACATGGCATAATCTTGGCTCAGTGCAACCTGTGTCTCCCGGGTTCAAGTGATTCTCCTCCCTCAGCCTCCCAAGTAGCTGGGACTACATGTGCACGCCACCACACCTGGGTTATTTTTTTATTTTTATTTTTGGTAGAGATGAGGTTTCACCATGTTTACCAAACTCCTGACCTCTAATAATCCAGCCCACCTTGGCCTCCCAAAGTGCTGAGATTATGGGCATGAGCCACCGCGCTCGGCTACAAGTGGGTTTGTTTTTTGTTTTATTTGTTTTGTTTTTGAGATGGAGTCTCGCTTTTGTCACCCAGGCTGCAGTGCAATGGCATGATCTCAGCTCACGGCAACCTTCACCTCCCGGGTTCAAGAGATTCTCCTGCCTCAGCCTCCTGAATAGCTGAGATTACAAGCATGTGCCACCACGCCCAGCTAATTTTTGTATTTTTAGTCGAGACCGGGTTTCACCATGTTGGTCAGGCTGGTCTCAAACTCCTGATCTTGTGATCCACCCACCTTGGCCTCTCAAAGTGCTGAGATGACAGGCGTGAGCCACCGCACTGGGCTTCACAAGTGAGTCTTTAAAGGAAAAAAGAGGCAGCTGCTAAATTGCTCGCCAACGATTTACATTAAAATACATAAGCGACTGATTGGCTTGTTCTTTGTATCACAAATTCCGCACATTTAGAAACATGATATTAATGTGTGAAGCAGGCATTCGGGGCCAAAATGACTTTAAACAATTGCACTGGGCATGAGTGTGGGACGCCACTGAAGTTCCCAGTTCAGGTCTCTGTAAGCTTTGCAGAGTGCAGAACACTCTGGGCTAGCTTTTCTCCTAAGGAATATAGTGAGCAGGACAAATCTGGGGGCATAGATGAGCCAGGGACAACTGTGCCTAGTCGAGTGACTGACAGGCTGTGTGAGCCCAAAACATCCAAGACACCTCTCAGCCAATTTGGAAAGTTTACTTTGTCAAGGTTAAGGCCATGCCCGTGACAACCTCAGAAGGTCCTGAGGACTTGTGCCCAATGTGGTTGGGTACAGCTTGCTTTCATACATTTTGGGGAGACGTGAGACATAAATTAATATGTGTGAGGCCGGACGCGGTGGCTCACACCTGTAATCACAGCACTTTGGGAGGCTGAGTCGGGCAGATCACGTGAGGTCAGGAGTTTGAATCCAGCCTGGGCAACATGGTTTATTCCCGTCTCTACTAAAAATACAAAAATTAGCCGGGCATGGTGGTGCATGCCTATAGTCCCAGCTACTCAGGGGGCTAAGGCAGGAGAATCGCTTGAACCCGGAAGGCAGAGGTTGCAGTGAGGGGAGATCGTGTCATTGCACTCCAGCCTGGGTGACAGAGTGAGACTTCCTCAAAAAAAAAAAAAGTCAGTATGTGTGAGCTGTTGTCCAGGCGCGGAGGCTCACACCTGTAATCCCAACACTCTGGGAGGTTGAGGTGGGTGGATCACCTGAGCCCAGGAGTTTGAGACCAGCCTGGGCTACATGGTGAAGTCCTGTCTCTCCCAAAAATACAAAACATAGGCAAGCATGGTAGCACACATCTGTGGTCCTGTCAAAGGCAAATGAACAAGAGCGACTCCATCTTGAATAGAGGCTGGGTACGATGGGGCTGAGACCTACTGGGCTGTTCCCAGATGGCTAAGGCATTCTGAGTCACAGGATGAGACAGGAGGTTGGCACAAGACACGGATCAGAGAGACCTTGCTGATAAAACAGTTTGCAGTGAAGGAGCCGGCTAAAATCCTCCAAAACCAAGATGGCCACGAGAGTGACCTGTGGTCATCCACACTGCCACACTCCCACCAGCACCATGACCGTTTACAAATGCCATGGCAACGTCAGGAAGTTACCCTATATGGCCTAAAAAGGGGAGGCATGAATAATCCACTCCTTGTTTAGCATGTCATTAAGGAATAACCATAAAAATGGGTAACTAGCAGCTGGGTGTGGTGGCTCACACCTGTAATCCCAACACTTTGGGAGGCCAAGGTGGGCAGATCACGAGGTCAAGAGATTGAGACCATCCTGGCCAACATAATGAAACCCCATCTCTACTAAAAATACAAAAATTACCTGGGCATGGTGGCACATGCGCCTGTAATCCCAGCTACTCAGGAGGCTGAGGCAGGAGAATTGCTTGAACCCGGGAGGCGGAGGTTGCAGCGAGCAGAGATTGCGACTGCACTCCAGCCTGGCGACAGAGCAAGAGTTAGTCTCGGAGGGTGGGGAGCAAGAGGCGGAAAGACAAGCAGCAGCCCTCAGGGCTGGTCTGTCTCTGGAGTAACCATTCTCTTATTCCTCTACTTTCCTAATGAACTTGCTTTCACTTTATGGACTTGCCCTGAATTCTTTCTTGCACGAGATCCAAGAACCCTCTCTTGGGTCAGGGCCTCTTTCTTGTAACAGTCCCAGCTTCTTGGGAGGCTAAGGTGGGAGGATCCCTTAAGTGCAGGAGGTCGAGGCGGCAGTGAGCCGAGACGGTGCCACTGCACTCCAGCCTGGGTGACAGAAGGAAAACCTGTCTCCAGAAAAAAAGTAAAAAAAGAATATGTGTGAGATGTACATTGGTTTGGTCTGGAAAGGTGGAACAACTCGAAGTGGGGCGTTCCAGGTTAGAAGTAGACAAGAGACAAGGCTGGCACGGTGGCTCACCCCTGTAATCCCAGCACTTTGGGAGGCTGAGGTGGGCGAATCACCTGAGGTCAGGAGTTCAAGGCCAGCCTGGCCAACATGGTGAAACCCCATCTCTACTAAAAATAAAAAAAATTAGCCTTGTGGTGGTGCACGCCTGTAACCCCAGCTACTCGGGAGGCTGAGGCAGGAGAATCGCTTGAACCTGGGAGGCGGAGGCTGCGGTGAGCTGAGATCATGCCGTTGCACTCCAGCCTGGGCGACAGCAACAGAGTGATGCTCTGTCACACACACACAAAAGAGGCAAAAAGCTGCATTCCTTTGAGTCCTTGATCAGCCTTCCACAGAATACACAATTGAGTCTGGCTCAGTGAATCTGCATTTTTATGTAAATAATAGGGCAGAGGAAGCCATCAGATGTGTCTTTGTCTCAGGGGCGCCTCAGAGGGATGACTGGGTGTCTGTCCTTTGTCCACAAGGAATTTCCTCGTGAGCAAATTGTGAGGGAGATCAGTACTTTCTTTTCTTTGTAGCTATTTTATTTAGGAATAGAACGGGAGGCAGGTTTTCCTGATGGTTCCCAGCTTGACGTTTCCCTTGACTTAATGATTTGGGGATCCGGAGATATATTTTCCTTTCATAGGTGTCTTGAAACTGCCTTTGAAAAATGATGACAGTAAGATGAATCTGAATAGACTCCGCCGTGCTCCTGCTCTCTCCGGGTCTTGCTCATTCCTGGGCGTACACCAAGCTAACCATGGAGGAACCTCATTTATAATTCAACCTGAAAGCAAAGATGCTAATAGTCCCTCCCTGAAACTAACGCTCCTTTTGCTCAGGGACCAAAAACTGCCTTTGAAAGACTAATAAAAGGCCACAAGAATAATATTATTGGACAGGCCTGAATAAACGCAGGTGTAATTTCTTTTACTTTTTTTTTTGGAGACAAGGTTTCACTGTTGCTTAGGCTGGAGTGCAGGGGCATGATCTTGGCTCACTTGCAACCTCCATCGCCTGGGCTTGGGTGATTCTCCTGCCTCAGCCTCCCGAGTAGCTGGGACTGCAGGCACATGCCACCATGCCTGGCTACTTTTTTGTATTTTTAGTAGACACGGAGTTTCACCGTGTTAGCCAGGCTGGTCTCGATCTCCTGACCGCGTGATCCGCCCCCTCAGCCTCCCAAAGTTCTGGGATTACAGGCGTGAGCACTGCCCCTGGCCAATTTTTCGTATTTTTTATAGAGATGGGCGTTTCACTGTGTTGCTCAGGCTGGTCTGGAACTCCTGGGCTCAAACAATTCTCCTACTTTGGCCTCCCAAAATGTTGAGATTACAGATGTGAGCCACTGCCCTGGGCCTATAATCCTTTACTGCGCAGGAACCACGTAGCCAGAAGCGGCAGGATTTGTGACTTCCTCAATCATTCCAATAGATAACATCACTATTGTAGAACCTAAGCGTTAAACACTGAGTGAAGAGACCCCCACAAACAGGCTTTGTGTGAGCAATATGCTGTTGATTCACCAGGGTGCGGGCGGCTGAGTCTGAAAAGAGAGTCAGTGGAGGGTGGTGGGATAGGGGTTGATTTTATAGGTTTGGGGAAGGTCGTGGAGAAAGGTTGGAAGAGTTGATGGACAAGGAGGATTTTGAGTTATTGGTAGAAGCAGGAGGGAAGGACGGAAGGGAGAGAAGGAAAATTTGGGGCCAGACAAGGTGGCTCACGCCTGTAATCCCAGCACTTCGGGAGGCTGAGGTGGGTGGATCACCTGAGGTCAGGAGTTCAAGACCAGCCTGGCCAATATGGTGAACCCACATCTCTACTAAAAATACAAAAATTAGCTGGGCGTGGTGGTGCGAGCCTATGGTCCCAGCTACTCGGGAGGCTGAGGCACGAGAATCGCTTGAACCCAGGAGGCGGAGGTTGCAGTGAACCAAGATCACACCACTGCACTCTCCAGCCTGGGTGACAGAGTGCGACTCCATCTCAGTTAAAAAAAAAAAAAGAAAACATTTAGCCAGGCCTGGTGATTCATACCTGTAATCCCAGCAGTTTGGGAGGCTGAGGCAGGCAGATCACCTGAGGTCAGGAGTTTGAGACCAGCCTGACCAACATGGAGAAGCTCTGTCTCTA
>PVKP010032254.1:0-26126 GCA_004027715.1 Plecturocebus donacophilus | reverse complement strand
AATCAGCTAACACCATTACAGTAGCCAGCAAGTCAGAGACCCAAAAGAGCCAATGCCCAGATAACCAGGAGAGTCACTGGTATAGTTTCAGTCAGAAGGCCAGCAGGCTTTAGACCCAGGAAGAGGTGATGTTTCAGTCTGAGTGTGAAAGCAGGAAAACAGACAATGTCTCCGTTTAAAAGCTTTCAGGCAGGAGGACTTCTCTCTTACTCAGGGGAGAGTCAGCCTTCTTGTTCTGTTCAGGCCTCTCATAAAGATAGTATATTTGTCAGAGTTCTCCAGAGAAAGAGCACTAACGAGATAGACACACAAATGGATTTATTTTAAGAAATCAGCTAACACCATTACAGTAGCCAGCAAGTCAGAGACCCAAGAGATAGGGCGCACCCATGTTAGGAAGGGCAATCTGCTTTACTCAGTCAACCAATTGAAATGTTAATCTCACCCTGACACCCTCAAAGAAATACCCAAAATAATGTTATCAGGACCTTGTGTCCAGTCAAGTTGATACATAGGATTAATATCACAGATAAACAACAAGACTAATAGAGAGATTCAGGATCACATCTGTGCACACAAAGGCACTTGATTCATGACGAAGGTAGCACCATGGATCAGTGAGAAATGATTTTCAGTAACAGTGTCAGGCAATGGGATATCAATGTGGAACAAGATGAAAATGGATTACTTACTACCTCAGACCATACCAAGAAAGTCACAGGTGGATCACAGACCTACATGGGAAAAGCAAACCAACATGCTTTTAGAAGATAATATGGAAGATCTTTATGATCTTGGAGTGTGGAAAAATTTTTTAAATAAGGTTCAAAGTAACCACAAAGGAAAAGTCTAATAAATCTGACTACAATAAAATGTAAAGTATTTCTTCTTTGAAAGATAATAGGGAATGTAAACACAAACCATGACTGGAAAAAAAAAATAGCTGCAATACACATAATTTCTACAAAAGGGTCCATATCAGCATGAATAAAAAAATTTCTACAAATCAGTAAGAAAGATACTAAGTAAACAAATAATTAAGCAATTTGAACAGGAATTTCACAAAATAAGTGCTCAATTTCAGGGAAATATAAATTAAAACCGTAACAGATACTATCACACACATTCATCAGAATACCTAACACTTGAAACACTGTCAACATCTAGTGACACAGAGGCTATGGAACTCACACATGATGACCAGGGAAATTTAAATTGGAATCACCACCATGGAAAGCAATTTTGTACAAGCTAATAAAATTAAAGACATGTATATCCTGGAATATGCAACATTACTTCCTTTTAAATACATGCTTTGGACTCTGGATATATATGAGAATTTTCACACCAACATTGTTCCTACTTACCCCAAAATGGAAACAAATTTCTATCCAAGGTAGAATCTATAAACTGTGGTATGTTCATGAAATTGAATATTATCCAGCAATGAAAACGAACAAACTATACCCAATATTATGACTGAATCTTACAAAAATAATGGTGAACAAAAACACAAAAGAATACATAGTGTATTTTTCCATTTCTATCAATCTAAAAAATAGGCCAAATGGCATAATTAAGTAGTAAAACCATTAGGAAATGTAAATAAAAGCCAGGCTAGTGGTAGCTGCTGGAGGAGGCCAGAGGGAATAAAAGCACAAGGGGCACATGGTGGGTAGGGACATCTAGGAGCAGCCAATGTTCTGTTCTATTTCCTTGTGTGGTGGTTACAAGGATCTTTCACAATTTGTTAAGCTTGGCATTTATGTTTTGTGTAAGTTCGTTAGATTTTTTTTTAATTTAAAAGTTTTGTTTAAAATAAAGGAAGAAAGCAGAGGACAGAAGCTATCTGGATATTGCTTAGTACTGCATTTCGAAAGGGAATACAGATAGAATACAACACCTTTGATCTCTGTTCCTGGTACCCTGCTGGTTTTTTTCATCAGAATAAAAAATAATAGTGGCCTGGTTTTGCCAGAGAAGACAGGTGTCCCCCTACATTTGGCAGGCCCTGGAAACCTTCTCCTTCTACTGCCGCATCTGAGAACAGACTGTCTTTCTAGGCCCAGTGCTATATCCTCAGCCTCTGCAGCAGTACCTGGCAAACAGCAGGAGCTCAGAAAGTATCTGTTCAGTGAATTCACCAGTAAAACTATGTTTTTCAAGACCACATATTCCCAAAATATGTGAAAGAGTCCTGGAGCTCTGTCTCTGAACCATCAGAACAGCCGTTGAGGTGGTGCTCTATGACAGCACATTCAAGGTTGTTAGTAAAGCTCCCCAACATTTCATTAATGTGTTTCCAATATAACATATGCTAACACGTCAAGTGTCAAACAATTATTTCTTCTCTGTGCTAAAAATACAACTCAGTTTACCAATTTTCAAATTTACTAATTAATTTGAAAGTTTACTGAATTCTGTAATTTACTGTAGAAATTCTTGGTTTTTGATTCAGGGTATTTCAATCATATTTGTAATGCTTCACTAACACAGAATGACCAAGATTTTATCACCACAATTAGAATATCCTAGCACATGGTAGGCCCTAATAAATGCTTGCTGAATGAATTAGCAAACATTTTAAAATATGGCTGTTTTATAATTTTCATAAGGATACTGAATGACAAGGTACACATCTTTAACATGTACTATGTCACTCTAAAACCTCCATGAGGAAAATATCACCTCTAAGATAAAATAAAGTATACCCGAGATGTAAACTGATTTATAAACCACTGACTACCTTCTGTCTTGGTGCATTTATGGTCAACATGAGATTATGTACTGACTGGTGATGGGCACATGTAATTAGCTTCAGAGTTGTTAAGAGTTAGATAATTAATATGTTAATAATAATTGTTAAGAGTTAAATAACATGTTCCTAGACATCCTTTTATTGGTTCACGTTATTTAGTTCAGGCTTGCTTGGTAAATGAGGAGGGAAACTGTTTTTCCAACCTCCCATGTCCTACCCTGCTCCCTACCCACACGTTCTTCCCAGAGTAAAGCATGTTCAGTACTTGCTCAATTCAGCCAACCCCACCCTAGTCTGGCTATCACCTCCTTCATCGTCAAAGTCCTCTCTCTTTTACTGTCAAGTTTCTTCAAAGAGTAAAGTTTATCAACTCTGCCTCCTCACCTCCCCATCATTTCTCAACCACGAGTCATCTGGCTATTTCCCTCCACCTCTCACTAAACCTCTCCTCACCGAGTCTTTGCTCACAGTGGCTAAATCCAAAGAGTACTTCTCGATCCTTCTGCCTTATGCTCCACAGCTGCCTCTCCAACACGGCGGCCACCTGCCACATGTGGCCGCAGAGCACTGCAGAGCAGTAAACACCAGGGAATAACTGAATTTTTAATTTTAATTTTAATTTAAACACCAATACTTGATTCAATTATAAGATTCTTAGAACAACTTGGGTATGTGAATCTACTTTTTCAACCCTATATTTTATGAAATCTAAATGCAGATCAAGAATTTCCAAAGAAAATTTAGCATCTAAATTAAGATATAATGTAGATATAAGTGTTAGTGTAACATACACACTGGATTTCAAAGCTGCAGCATGAAAAAGATTATGAATAATCTCATTAGTAATCTGTATAGTGATTACATGTTGAAATGATGGTATTTGGGATATACTGAATGATTAAAGTATCTTCTTAAAATTAATTTTAACTATTTCTTTTTACATTTCTCAAAGCAGCACCCAGAAAGTTTGCCATTATCTATGCAGCATGTATTTTATTCCTACTGGACAGCGCTGCATTAGATATGAATGGCATCAGACATGAATGAGTACTCATTCTCCATTGCTTCCCTCCTTCTACTTCTTGGACCCCTCTTTGCATTCTGAAGCATCAATCATTCTTCACTTCCCCTTAAGGTCAGTGTCTCCTAAGGCTCTCTCTAGTTCCCCTGTGCTCCTATCCTAGCATTCTCTGGGGGCAGACCTCACCTCACCAAAGGCTTCCACTACTCCCACAGGCGGCTTTCAATCCCTGCCAGCAAATCAGCTTGCTCTCCTGAGAATGGGATATTCACCTTCTCTCTGTATATTTCCAGCTATGCCTAAGTGTATCGACATTTAATATGCCATTACACCTTCTGGGTATTTACCTTATTAATATCTTATAAATCAGGGCCCCTTCTCCATTTTTTTTTGAGGCCCTCACAATTTCTCACCTTATCACTACAATAGCTTCTAACATCTATCCTTGACCTCTTCTCAACCAACTTCCTTTTGTTGTTAGTCTCTAAAACTCACACACTGGCCACATAATTTCTCTCTCTTTTTTTTTTTTTTTTTTTTTTTTTGAGACAGAATCTCACTCTCTTGCCCAGGCTGGAATACAGTGTCGCAATCTCAGCTCACTGCAACCTCAGCTCCCAGGTTCAAGTGATTCTCCTGCCTCAGCCTCCCATATGGCTGGGACTACAGGTGCATGCAACCACGCCCGGCTAATTTTTTGTCTTTTTAGTAGAGGCAGTTTCACCATGTTAGCCAGGATGGTCTCCATCTCCTGATCTTGTGATCTACCTGCCTTGGTCTCCTAAAGCACTGAGATTACAGGCGTGAGCCACTGCACCCAACCATGATTTCTCTGTTTAAATACTCTAGTGGCTGCCCCACTGCCATCAAGATAAAAACCTGTAGTCATACGCAAGGCCTGTGTTTGCTGGTCTCTCTGGCTTCATGCTTCATCACTAACCCCACAAAACCCCAAGTTCCAGGTACACCTAAGCATCTGCAGTTCCCTGAATACAACGTTTGCTTTCTCACCACCATATTTTGCATAGCTTTTTTCTGCTAACAGGAATATTCTCCCTAACTCTATCCTTGCTCTCCTAGCTGTCCTTCAGAATTCAATTAACATGTCACCTGCCCCAGGAAATGTCTCCAAATCCCCACATCTGAGCAAGTTTCCCCTCTATGTCACTGTCACACCTATACATAGCTCTAGCAATAACCCAACCATGCTGCCCTGGAGTGACCTAGTTACTAGTCTAGGAATTCCCTGAAGGCAAAAATTAAGTGTTTTAACTTTACCTCCATGAACTATACTTAATAAGTACCTACTAATAAGTAGGTACAGTATTGAACAAAAAAGAATAAAATGCAAGACTAGAAATTTTAAAATAGGCTAATAAAGTCATGAGTTAAATGAAGAAAGTTAACCTAATCACCCTAAAAACACTTTATTAGATGGCCTACTTCAGGACTCAATGAGATATCTAATATAAAATTATATGCTAAATATTCATTAAAATATCAAATACTCAACAAAAGCAACACTTAAAAAATTAAGGACTAAATATGTTATTTTGTTTCTAAGGCCTTGTTTGTTACATATTCATTCTTCTCTAATTCTACTTAACTGCTCCTTTCTTCAGTTCCTTACATTAATTTTCCTTCCTATTAAAGTTTGTATGCTTTCCTTCCATTGTCCAATTCCCCTCACTCCCTTCTATTCTTTCAGTCTAACAGAAAATATAAATATCATCTTTATCTCTATTAGGAATTTTGTCTAAAACAAAGAAATTGTAAAAAGCAGTGAATGTAATGACATCACCAGTCAGACTGATAGACAAAATCATGCACACTAATCTGGTTGGATGATTTCATAATACTAAGCAGCTAATCTGAACCACATGCATACTAAGTGGAGTCTGGCACACATCAGCAAGTCCTGGGGTTGGTGCAGCAAGGCACTGAGGGGAAACAGAAAAGAACAGCCAATGAGCCACTAGTGAGGGCAGCTGCAGCCCAGCCTCACCACAGCTCCACCTTATGCCTGCCCTTCAGGAGGAAGCAGAAGCAGACAGGGAAATCTAGGAAGCTGTCAGCTACCCGGACTAGCATGGTAGGTAACCAACTGGAAAGTGTCAGCAGCAGAGGCCACGCAGCACCAAGTTCTCGTCTGTGGGTATGCTGGCCCAGGCATGAACTTCAGGACACAAAATAGAGTGCTGCTCCCACCACACTGCTGAATTTTCATTTTACTACAAAACAGATTTTGAGAGAGGCAGGGAAGCATGTGGAAAGGAATTACTTAAGTATTTAAACCAGGTTGGGAGAGAAAAACAATTTTCTGAAGGACAGCAATTGCTAGAGCGAAATAGAATACATTATTTTAATCACCTGAAAGAAGCTTTTCAAAACCACTCAACATTAGGTCTTCACCCTAAGGACTGATATCTTTTGGAATTCACAGTCAAGCAAAATTGAAATATCTTGAAAAACTATACCCACAAGATAATGTAACAGTGAAGGGTATGTTTGAAAAAGTTTCCAAAAAAATTTTTAAGCAGCACTTTTAATTGATCAATTTAAGTCAAAGTGCAGAGCAAGATTTACTCTCTTACCTGTATCCAGTAGTTAAGCTTTGATTGTCCAGAATTCTGTGGTTCTTTGTTAATCAGACAACATAAGCACCATGTTAGAATTTTTTGGCTTTCATCTACAAAAAGGAAAACTTAATAAGTTTTATCAAACAGAAAAAATAACCAATATAAAAACATTTTAAACATTATATTTAAGAAAATCTCCAACTACTAAGTTCACAGAACCAGTATCCCTGAATACAACATTTGCTTTCTCACCACCCTACTTGGCACGTTCTCTTTCTGCTGACAGGAATATTCTCTTTCACTCTATCCTTGCTCTCCTAGCTGCCCTTCAGAATTCTCTAAACTTAACTTTGTGGGTTCTTTCCCTTCTTGTGGCCTCGGGATCACTTAACGCTTATGTGGTCAATTCCCTGTCTTTAACAGTAGCAATTTTTAAAGCCAAACGAGAAGGATGGAAAGCACTCAGAGAACTGGGCTTTTCTCATGATCAGTTTTTTATTTAAAATTTGAAACCATTAGTAATTTCGACCTTTCAAAGGCAATTTAATGGTTATAGGCAGTCAGTAGCCAATATTTCTGATTTAATCTTTTAATTTTCTAATTTGTCAAAATATCTTCACTTGTTAAAAAGAAATTTAATGGATTGTTTTAAAATATATTTTTAGTACCAAGTGCTTTGGATAAAATAGAAGCCTCTTACATGCTCCTTTACTCTAAAATGTAAATTCTTTACTCTAAAATATAAAACTTTACCAAACATGCAATGAAAATCTGAACTTTGAAATCTTACATTGTGCAGGAACATCTACTTGATGAGCCACTTTCCTTTTACCCATGTGGTGACTGAGTCTATTCCAGTTGGAGAATTTATAACACCACTAAGAAACAAAATTGTGGCCTAGAAACTGAAGATGTCAGTAACTGAGCTAGGGCAAAGCAACTTCGGACTTTATAACAAGGCCATGGAGGTGAGTAAGACACTCAGTGCCTGGAATCAGTCCTCTCTATCGCCTCATCTTCTGCAATCTAATAAACCCAATCTTTCTTTTCTTTTCTTTTTTTCTTTTTTTGAGGCAGGGTCTCACTGTCACCCAGGCTGAAGTGCAGTGGCACGATCTCAGATCAATGCAACATCCGCCTCCCGGGCTCATGCGAGTCTCCCACCTCAGCCTCTTGAGTAGTTGGGACCACAGGTGTGTGCCACCACACCCAGCTAATTTTTGTATTTTTTGTAGAGATGGGATCTCACCATGTTGCCCAGGCTGGTCTCCAACTCCTGAGCTCAAGTGATCCTCCTGCCATGGCCTCCCAAAGTCCTGGGATTACATGCATCAGCCAGCATGCCTGGCCAAAACACAGCATTTCTAAGGGCTTCATTAACAAAGAAATGAAAACAATACCAACTCTAGTAAACTACTTCTGTATTTTTATCCACAAACTAAAAAATGCTAGCAGTAATTTTTAAACCCATTTTTTCCCTGTGAACATCCATAAGCTTATGCTTTTCCAATAACTTAACAGCTCTGAAAAAAACTTTACGGGGTTATTCTGAGGCCATTCATTTTTTTCCCCTAGCTTTTATGAGCTCAAATAAAGCATTATAAGGCACTGGCTTGTCTGGGATCCGTTCATTTCAAGAGTTGTATAATTTAACCACTAAAGATTCCAGGGTTCTTCAGGTTTAACCAATGCCACTAATTAAAAATCTGACTGTTATGCTTCCCACAGTTTAAATATTAGTAGAAATTCTACCTAGCTTCATGCAGCAAGTGTGACAGATGCACCCAATGACATCCTTACACATGCAGCAGGTTGTTAAAAATAACGTGATCTGATGGGGAGCATTTCCAAAAACCAGACACTCACCACCAAAAAAAAAAAAAGAAAGGAAAAGTCAGTTTATGAAACTTAAATCTAAAAGAATCCCAAAAACTGGGAGTTTCCACAGGTGTTGAGTGACTATGCAAATTAGTTCAAAAGTGTATTTTTTTTTATTTTTCTCCCAAAAAATAAAAAAAAAAAGAGAAGCCAGAGAAACTTCCACCCAACCTTCAGGAGCCAACTTTCCTTGCCCAGTCAATGCACTGAAATGCACTGCTAATGAGCTTACAGCTTGCTTTGCTTAGGCAATTTACAAACATGAGCCATGGCTTGTTATTTACAAGTGCCACTAGCACTCACTCCAGAGGCTGGCATCTGTCAGGCTTCTCCCTGGAGGCCCTGAGCTTGGGCTGAACGTTCCACAGGGCATGTTAAGGGAGATGGGAAACTGCCTGGGATTCACTGCAGGAACAGTGGCTGACAGCCCATCTTAGCATAAATTTGGATTCTAAAAATGAGTGGAAGAGAAAGGACATTAATATACACTTGCCACCTTATATTTTATTTTTATATCTGGAATTGAAATTCAACATAAAAGCTGAACTAATTCGTTAATTCTATACTCTAAAAGTATGAAGGCAGCACATTTTTAAGACAATAAATATTCACTGTTTTAAGCTGCTAAGTTTGGCGGAAATTTGTTACACAGAATAGAGTGAATAGTGAAGAAGAGCGGTAACAGCTGTTACACTTCATCATAAGGGCAGAGTTAGAAGCAATGGACCAGAATTTCAGAAGGTAAAGGCAGTGTTTTCCTGCTGAGGACACTGCCGAATAAAAAGGTATTCTCTTGCTTTCCATTATCATCGATTTCGTCTCTTCTCTTTTTGGTACCTTTTTATTTCCAAATCATCCCTACTTCCTTATTACCCTTTTCTGATCCTATTCTCCATGAACATTACATATGGCTTACTTTTTTCCATGACGAAAATTGTTTGCTTTTACTGTAATTAAAAAGCAATTCTGATATTATAAAACCATAAGAAAAGATCCCTTCCAGGAATAAAGTGCCCAACTTGTGAAACAACAGGGGCGACACAGCAACATTTGACTGTTCATGGAGTTTTATGTCGTTCAGCCACCTCTGTGAGCTCATAGCCAGTGCATACCTCAACAGGAAACTGAAATTTATGGGCAGTTCAAGAGGTATCACAAGCATTGAGACAGAAAGGGATGGAGAATTTGTTTCTGGTTGTTAGAGGGGGCCAAGGCCAATGCTGATAAGGTGCTAAGGAAAGATCACAGACAGATATAAGTTCAAGGACACCAAAATAAATCAATCTGACCTCCTACTTTTACAAAAAAAGGAATATGAGACTCCACGAGTTCAGCTGCCCTGTCTTGGAGAATCACATCTTTAAGTCAGCCCCAATAGGGGATCTCCTGAGAAACCCTCCTTCCTCTCAGCAACCGCTACTCCCATTCAGAAAACAATCACACTGAGTGAGGCTGACCTGCTTAGGTATCTCTTTTCCCTGACTGGAAGGTCGCAATGGGCAAAGATGGTGAACCACGTTTTCCTAAGGGCTGGCAGACACACACACAAAAATACTTGACAGGCCGGGTGCAGTGGCTCACACCTAAAATCCCAGCACTTTGGGAGGCCAAGGCGGGCAGATCACAAGGTCAGGCGATAGAGACCATTCTGGCTAACACAGTGAAACCCCACCTCTACTAAAAATACAAAAAACTAGCTGGGCGTGGTGGCAAGCACCTGTAATACCAGCTACTCAGGAGTGGGAGGCAGGAGAATCGCTTGAACCCGGGAGGTGGAGGTCGCAATGAGCCAAGATCACACCACTGCACTCCAGCCTGGGTGACAGAACAAGACTCTGTCTCAAAAAAAAAAAAAAAAAAAACTAAACAAAAAATAAAACCACTTGGTAAATACCTGCTGAATAACTATGTACATGCAAGTGAAACTGGCTAGTGGGAATGCCAGTACTGGAACACTACGATCACAGGATGTGATCCAATGGAGTCAGAACATTACAACAAGGTGGACTTTAAAGTCACATGAGAAGTGAGGCTCTGGCTCTTATTAGTGTTGTATTCTAGGGAAAGCGACCTACTGACTCTAATCCATAATTTTCTACCCCACAACACTGTCATCAAGAATTCAATTAGGTCCATTATGCAGTCCACAGAGAACAGTGCCCAGCACAAAGTGAGCAATGCCTCTCACACTACATCATAAACCTCCCCATGTTTATGTTAACAATATTGTTATAGTTGATTTAATGTATTGTTGTCATTGTTAACCCCTTAAACCAGGAGAGGTGCCTCACACTGGTAATCCCAGCACTTTAGGGGGCCGAGGTGGGCGAATCACCTGAGGTCAGGAGTTCGAGACCAACATGGCCAACATGGTGAAACCCCATCTCAATTAAAAATCCAAAAATTAGCTGGGTGTGGTGGCAGGCACCTGTAATCCCAGCTACTTGGGAGGCTGAGGCAGGAGAATTGCTTGAACCTGGGAGGTGGCAGTTGCAGTGGGCCCAGACTACGCCATTGCAGTCCAGCCTAGGCAACAAATGCAAAACTGTCCCCCCGCCAAAAAAAAAAGAAAAGGAAAAGTTATATAAATGTGATCTCTCTCAAAAAATCTTATTGTACTATACCGTGGGTACTGAAACTGCAATAAGTCAAAAGAGGGGGGGATTATTGTATTCATTCTTTCATGAGATGTGTTTTATTGTGTGTGTGTGTGCACATCCATGTGCATATGCATATACACATATACACATGTACATAATGTATTTCTGGTCAAAGATGTTTGAGAAACACTAACCTAACTGCAACAGATAAACCTAGGATAGATAAGCATGGCCCCAGTGGGCAAACACACTGCTGACTCACTAGTTTTGCCATCTTGAATCAAGAATTTGAACAAGTTTAGGGGTTGGCGGAAGAGATGTAAGTGAGAAGAAGGAGGGACAGATGAGGGTGGGGTGCAGTGAGCAAGGCTGAATGTGTGGGTGTCCATGCATGCATGTTCACAGGGCTAAACACACATGTTGTCCCTTTCCCGCCTAGTTCACGTCTCTTCCAATAATTACTATGACAGCCTAGAAATGGGAAACTGTATGATTCTTTAAAACTTCAAAGGGGAATATTCATTTTATTTTGGGTTCTAATGTCATTATATTATGCAATTAGCCTTTGACTTGAAAAAATCTGAAAAGTAAATATTACATTAGCTAATAATACAGTTCATCCAAGGCAAACCTTAGCCATGCTCCTTGGGAGGCCCTAGGATGACAAAGAGAACTAAAACCACGGTTCCTGTTCTCGAGAGGCATGCTATCTTCCAGGGCATCAGACAGTGAAGTAAGTGTATTAAAGGAAGATGCTGGAGGTCATGGAGACACTCCAAGCAGTTCATACCTCAGCCCAGTAAGGCTACGGCAAAGGAGAATAAATGTAAAAGAAATCCTGATGCAAAGCACCTTCAAGCACTGCTAGTAATAGGACCCAGCTACTACCATGAGATATATCTATAGAAGATGAAACAGGAAATGAGACTGGACAGCAAGCAGGAGCTCAATGAAGGATACCTCCCCAAAGTACCCCCAAATTCTTCTCAACCTTAAATAAAACCAAAATGGCACCCCTAAATAAAGTTAAAGCAGCCAAAGTCAAAGGCAAAGTCACGGCACAATTTGGACACTGAAGTATGACTTTACAACATGGGAAACAGTGTGAGTTGTTATAAAATCGTGAAACAAAATTAACCCAGTATCATCAGTATAGCCATTTTATACCGAATTTAAAATGAAGTTATGAAAAGTGATTACAGGTAAAAATAGATATCTAAATCATCTAGGAATTTCTGTCCTCTAATACAAAGAGCTCTATTTTCCTGAAGATCTGCATTGGGGGTGTGGTTGTGTGTGTGTGTGCGCGTGCGTGTGTCTATACAAACCTACACACACAGACATGAACAACAGTATAGGAAGCCATCTTTGTAATGCAACAATGAATACATTTGATAAGCTGTCCCATAAAAAGAAATAATAAAAGAAAGGTTCATAATTTAAGCCTCTGTGAAACAATGCAAAGATTAAAATAGCCATTTTGAGAGGACTCGTTTTGGATTCTTACCATATGCTAAAATAAAAGGATTCCAACAAGCTTTTGCCAACAGTTGACCAATTGTGGGGAATCTTTCAATAATTGTGTTAGAATCCTGTGAAAGAAAATTAAATTTTGGTCAGTAAAGGCATTATGCAACTCAAAAAAACTGAACTGATATAGGCTGCGGGAGCCTGAATGCTTCTTGTTTAGTATACCATTTTTAAAAGTTGGCAAAAAAAAAGGATTAGAGAAGATCTTTAGGTAAGTAATTCAAATAAAGCTTAAAAAGCAACCAACCATCTTACTTCATCCTTAAACCAGGTCACCAAACTAAGATGTATGACACAGTTAGGTAAAATCAATTGTGTTGCAAAATTAATTCTACTCATACTTAATAGTCAAGGAAGGCTACTTTATTTAAAAATAACAAAGATTACTCAAGAGTTGAAAACACATTACTGTGCTGAGCACAGTGGCTCACACCAGTAATTCCAGCACTTTGGGAGGCCAAGGCAGGTGGATCACCTGAGGTCGGGAGTTCATGGCCAGCCTGACCAATATGGTGAAACCCTATCTCTACTAAAAATACAAAAATTAGCCGAGCATGGTGGTACGCGCCTATAGTCCCAGCTACTCGGGAGGCTGAGGCAGGAGAATTGCTTGAACCTGGGAGGAGGAGGCTGCAGTGAGCTGAGATCTCGCCATTGTACTCCAGCCTGGGTGATGGAGTGACATTCCATCTCAAAAAAAAAGGGAAAACACAATATTGGTGATCAAAAACCATATAATCCTATACCTTCATTCTGGTTTTTTATCCTAACATAAGAGAGGTTACTAACTCAGCTCCACTAAGGCTATTGCAAAGAAGGTTTAAAAGAACAAGAACTCTGGAACTTGTATAAAGAAATAAAAACAGCCAAAGCATAAATGTATATATCTCTGTTTACTACTGTTTTGATTACTGTATGGTAAATGACATCATACTTAGTCTGTAACAATCTAAACCCCGACAAAAAAAGGATCAATCAAATAGAAAACAGCTTAAGATTTAAAAACACACAAGCTATTGTCCAACTGGACCTTTTTCCATTTCTTATCTTTCGTAAAAGTTAAAAAATAAAAGCAAACTCATGTGCAGGTAAGCCGAAACGATGGGCACTTCCTGCTGCTGCAGCGAAACATCCCTCACACATGTCCCAGCGTCAAGGCTGGCCCGAGACTTTCTGGGACCACATAAAAGTCAAGTCACATATGTCTCATCAAAAAACAATTTTAAAAGTTAGCGCTGGTTGTTCATACAGACTATATCTTCCTTCTAGTTTCTAAAGACATATGAACGCATACTATCAATACAAATTATTCTTCGAATTTCCTATTTGCTCTTTGATTAAGGGAAGAAAAGCTTAACAAAAGGCCACTTTGTTAAGTGACAATTTTGCTTTTCATTTTGAAATTAAATGCAAAATACTAGCTCATAATATACAAACAAATGTCAAGTCATAAAGATATCATAATGAAACACGACACCCATAAAAAGAAAAGATATTAAACTTTGAAAACAATAAATTATATAATAGTAAAGATACTCAAAATCTTAATATTTATAAAACATGTTATATTTATAAAAGATCTAATATTTATCATCTCTTAGGACAGCCCACTTGAGAACAGGGTGGAGGAAAGGTTAAGCATGTAGCAAATTCTCCAAGATTCAAGGGACACAAAGGTCTTTAAAAGAATCCATTTACTACTTGACAACAAGCATGAAATCTTGATTACTTAAAAACAACTTGCTTGGTCAGGAAGTCTCATGTGACAATACAGCTACTCAAGAAGAAATTATAGCAATATAATAAATCAGAGACTAGGAAACCAGCTCTTGGTAATTTGTCTTCCTAATCCATTGGCACCTTTAGTCAATATCACAAGTCTCAACTCTGGATGGCATTCTGTCTTGGTGAAATCTGGTAGAGACCCTGAAGTCAGAAAATCGTTTCATTATTTTGGTCTACTACTTACCATCTCTTTCAAGGCTTCATACATCTTCCTCAGGAACTCCTGGAACTGAGCCAGGTGAAGACAGATGTCTTGCTGAGTTTCCAAAGTAGAAGCCTTATCCCATACAGAAAGCTTCTGCATCCAAAACTGATAATCACAAGAAAGATCTACTGAATCTTGAGCCATCTTGGAAAAAGAGAAAAGGTGACGTCCCCTTCACAGAAGCCTGTCCAACACTGAAGGAAATAGTAGGCATACATTAAATCTGTTAAGAAAGGGAACAAACAGAAGCATTTCTAAAAGGCTCTTTTATCAGTGCCTAAATGACTCATTGATGGGTGAAGAGGGGATTACAAGGAACTAAAATAGCATGGCTTCTATGCTGGAGTCATCTTTGAATTGTTATAAAATGTGTCATCCAGCTGGAGCTCCAATTTTTACCATCTGAATTTTTTATCATGATACTATCTTTAGGCTAGAAGTCATTATACCTCCACAGGAACATGCTAATTATGCACAAAAAGCACAGCTGATAATACTTTATATCTTCTTTTTAAGATTGAGCTATTTTTAAATGTTCTGAATATGAAGTTGATTTGAGTATTTTAATGTAATAGGAAATCAAAAACATCCACAAGTGTTTAAAATAGTCTGTGCCTAAGAAATGTTTTTGAAGTTCTTATGTTTTATACGAATTTCTGGCTTCTCATTTAGATGTAAAAAAGTCTCTATGCATTTCAGTCTAATGAATTTTTTCCCAGTTTCTCATTTCTTAGAAAAAAGTAAAATAATTCATTCCACATTAATCAATTTAAGCAATCTTTAGTTAAAAGATTGCTTTATATGCTTGATCTCATTTCATTCACAAGAAGCCCTATTTTAGTAAAATAATAATAAATTCCAATTACTGAGAAGGAATACTGGTTCTAAGTGACAGTAGATAAAATCTTATAAGCCTGACTTCCTACCCCTGAAGGCCATGCTAAAAAAGGACAATGGAGTTACACAGATGGAGCTGGTTCAATGGCTCCAGGTGCCCCCTTCCATCCCACACCCCTCCCCTCCATCGCCAGTGGAAGCTGGAAGCAGGAATCGCAGATGAGGAAAGGCTGCCTCTCAACAGGTGCAGGTCTTCACAGGCTCTGACATTCCCTAGTACAGGGAGGATATTCAGCAATCTAATTTCAAAAGACTGGTGGTAAATAAAGTAAGTTTAAATCCTCAACAGCCATATTAACAGGTGAAATGCTCCCAATTAAATATCCAAAATATCAACAAAGGAGGTTCCCATTACCAAGCAATAAAACAAGAAGAAATTTAAGACGACTGTACAATTTGGCTGCAATGCAAAAAAATCTAGATTGGGAAAATTAAAGTTTAAAATATCTAAAAATGTGCAGTTTTTACGTTCACTTGGGCAGCACATATACTAGAACATTTACAGTTTAGGGAAGTGTAGGGTCCAGCCCTACAGGGTTCTGTGAGCCCCTCCAGGCTGGTGTGGAGATGAGAAATTGTAGAAATAAAAGATACAAGACACCGAGATCGAGAAAAGAGAGTTTGGGCCCAGTGGTCCACTGCTACCCAAATCTCGGAGACCAGCAGTGGCCCCGAATGCTCTCACTTTAATTGGGTTGCAAATCTGGGGGCAGGGTAGGTAGGGTATGGTCTTGGTGGTCGGAGACTGAGGACAGGGTAGATAGAGTGTGGCAGTGATAGGGTCAGAGGACAGGGTAGATAGAGTGTGGCAGTGATAGGGTCAAGCACATCACATGTCATTCAGGTAGGGGCTAGGAATTTCTGGCACCTGAAGTAAGGAGCATAATGCATCAGCACTTTTTCCATACTTATCAAGAAAGAACAAAAGCATTAAGATTTATATTACTATTACTGATTATCTTTTCTAAGAAAAAAGAAACCAGGTGCAGAAGCATAACATGAGAGTAGACATGGAACGTGACCACTGAAGCACAGCATCACATAGAGACAAGCCCCCAGATGTATGTGGGCCTCCCTGACAGCTGTCAGGCCTTACCCCAAGAGCTTGGAGAAGTGGAGTTTCTTCCTAACTCCTCAGGGGAAGGAAATGTCTCAGCTATTTTGGACGTCTCCTTCCCTAGCTGGCTAAACAGCGAGCGGTTTCCCAGTGCTAGTGCTGCTGCACAGGCAAGGCACCCTCCAGCAGCCCTTATGCGGGCATGACAGAGGGCTTAAAGCATCTTGCCCTAGTGTCATTTTTTTCACAATGTCACCCCAGGTTCACACTTCCGATCTGAGAGGCATTAGTAAAAGAATTAAGATCACCTATGATTAACTAAGACTACGACTATATTTCTAGTTACTTTCTTCTTCATTATTTATATGGAAATAGGCTGAGGCTTTTGGCTCCTGCCTCAGCACTTATGGGGTCTTTTCCCTAGAGGGAAGGATCATGTCAAAATGAAAAAAAAAGTTTAATAATAGAGGGAATATAATGCATACTATCAAAATGGCACTTAGCCAAAAATCTAGGTAATGTCCCTGCCTCCTCATTGTCTTCCTCATCCAAGCCATCATCACCACTTGTCAAGTCTACCACCAAAATAAATGTGTGTGATCTGACTTGACTGCATGCACTTCCTTCCACCTCACTGCCACCACTCAGCCTAGCCCTGGAGTGTTGCACTTGTCTACTGCCAGGCTGGGCTTGCCCCTCCCCAATTCATTCACTATGCAGTAGACAGAAACAACTTTACCAAATGTAAATGCACTGGGAGACCAGACTTCACAGCTTCCTTGAAAAGAAATTCAAACTCCCTATATATTCCCAGCGGCTTGCTGGCGTTTTGAAGGCCCTGCAGAACATGGCTCCAGCACCCTCTCCGACAGCTCTTGTTTCCTCTCTCCACAGCTCACCACAGTCCAGCCCAGGCCTCTCATCTGCTTCATGCCCACAACAAATCCTCCCAGGCCTTTCTGCTGATTCCTTCACAGCTCTTACCACATCGATAATTATCCTGGGTTTTATTTGTTCACTTAGTTACCACTTCCTTTATTAGTGTGTAAATTCCCTGTCTTTCTAGAATGCAGCATATGCCTGGCAAGCACTCAAAAAATACTGAATTAAGGAATGAATAATTCACTGGTATCCCTCACAGTACAGTTCTAAGCTAAATGCCACAGCAGAATGCTACCCCAGATGAAGTCGTTTAATTTTAATTTTAATGTTATTTATTTATTTTTAGACAGAGTCTCACTCTATCACCCAGGCTGGAGTGCAGGGGAGTAATGTAGGCTCACTGCAACCTCCACCTCCTGGGTTCAAGCAATTCTCCTGCCTCAGCCTCCCAAGTAGCTGGGATTACATGCACATGCTACCACGCCAGGCTAATTTCTGTATTTTTAGTAGAGACACAGGGTTTCACCATGTTGGTCAGGCTGATCTCAACCTCCTGACCTCAAGTGATCTGCCTGCCTCAGCCTCCCAAAATGCTGGGATTACAAGCGTAAGCCACCATGCCTGGCCAGTAATTTAATTTTTAAGAGGTAACTCCCAAGCAAAAAAAATTTTAGGTATTTTTATGTTGCCTATGTGAAATTTAATTAGTAATATCTCATTTTATAAATGTAATAGCTTATACTTGCATACATTTATACTAATGCTCTTGGCAGTATATTAAATGCTTTATTCATACTAATTTAATCATCACAGCAACACTATGAAATGGGTACTATTACCATCTCCATTTTACAGAGGCACCAAGAGATTATATAATTGTCCAAAGTAAGATCAGGTAAAAACTGAAAGGAAGTAACTGCTAGTAATCAGCAGAGCTATGATTGTGGAATTTGAATCTAGGGTCTGGCTCTGAAGTCTGTGTCCTTAAAGAAATAAACTGAAGAGGCAGGGCATGGTGGCTCACGCCGGTAATCCCAGCACTTTGGGAGGTCAAGAAGGATTACCTGAGGTCAGGAGTTTGAGACCAGACTGGCCAACATGGTGAACCCCATCTCTACTGAAAATAACAAAAATTAGCTGGGTGTGGTGGCAGGAACCTGTAATCCCACCTACTTAGGAGGTTTAGGAAGGAGAATTCCTTGAACCCAGGAGGGGGAGGTTGCAATCAGCCAAGACTGCACCATTGCCGTCAAGCCTGGAAGACAGAGCAAGACTGTGTTTCAAAAAAAAAAAAAAAAGAAGAAATAAATGAAAGAAACAAACTGATGAATTTCTTATATATTTCATATGGCACTACATGCAGATCACTTAGATATTTGGGAACAGTAAAACGAAGAACTTTCTGATAAAAGTAAGAGACAAACATTTTACTCAAATAAAATTGCAGGCCTACAACAGTGGCTCATGCCTATAATCCCAGCACTTTGGCAGGCGGAGGCAGGAGCATCACTTGAGGCCAGGAGTTTGAGACCAGCTTGGGCAACATACCAAGACCTCATCTCTACAAAATAATTTAAAACTTAGCCATGCATGATGGCAGGTACCTACAGTACTAGATACTCTAGAGGCTGAAGCAGGAGGATGGTTTGCACCTAGGAGTTTGAGGCTTCTGTGAGCTATGATAGCACTACTGCACTCCACACTCCAGCATGGGTGAGAGAGCCAGACTGTCTCAAAAAAAAAAAAAAGAAAAGAAAAAGAAAAAAGAAAAAAAAAGAATGGCAAATCTTTTGCTCAGCAATGGAAATATATCTGATTGTTTTAAATGGAAACAGCTTTAGGAATCATGCAGTACAGTGGTCCTTAATATGCTGCTCCACAGCCTCTAGAGCTGGGTAAGGGTGGAAACATGGTGCTGTGGTAGTGATGACTGGGGGGGTGAGGGTGGCAGCTGCCAGCATTTGGTTAATCAAAGTGCCTTGTGCCATCAGCCACATGTGGGATGATCACGCTTGTGGGGCAAATCCGACCCTGCTGGGAATCTGAGTCTTGAGTTAGACTGACAGGTGGAACTCAGTCATTCAAAGGCTTTCTTAGTTTAGATTCCTAGAGCTATCTGAGTTCATGTTCTTAATAAGGTAAGGTGTTTCTCTCAACACTTTAAATAAATATTTTTAAATATTTCACTCTACTCTCTTCTTGCTGGCATGGTTTCTGAGGATAAGTTGAAGGTTCTGCTCCTCTACAGGTAAGGTGCATTTTTCTTCTGGCTTCTTTCAAAATAAGAAAGCTTCTTGTGTTTGTGGTATGGTGTCTGACATTAATTTGGAAAATTATCAGTAATTACTGTTTCAGATATTTCTTTTTTTAAAAAAATGGTTGACTCCCACAGATTCTGGGGGAACAGGTGGTATTTGGTTACATGGTTAAGTACTTCAGTGGTGACTTGCAAGATTCTAGTGCACGCATCTCCCAAGCCGTATACACTGAACCCAGTTTGTAGCCTTTTATCCCTCATCTCTCTCCCACCCTTCCCCTCTGCCCCGAGTCCCCAAAGTCCACTGTATCATTCTTATGCCTTTGCATCCTCATAGCTTAGCTTCCACTTGTGAGTGAGAAAATATGACATTTGGTTTTCCATTCCTGAGTTACTTCACTTAGAATAATAGTCTCCAGCCCATTCAGGTTGCTGTGAATGCCATTAATTCATTCCTCTTTAAGGCTCAGTAGTATTCCATCATATATAGATATATACGACAGCTTATCTACTCGTTGACTGATGGGCATTTGGGCTTTCCACATGTTTGCAATTGAGAATTGTGCTTCTATAAACATGCGTATGCATGTATGTTTTTCATATAACAACTTATTTTCCCCTGGGTAGATACCCAGAAGTGGAATTGCGGGATCAAATGGTAGATCTACTTTTAGTTCTTTAAGGAATCTCCACACTATTTTCTGTAGTGGCTGTACCACTTCACATTCCCACCAGTAACGTAGGAGGTGTTCCATTTTCACCGCATCAATGCCAACATCTTTTATTTTTTTATCTTTTTATTATGGCCATTCTTGTGAGAGTAAGGTGGTATTGCATTGTGGTTTTGATTTGCGTTTCCCTGATCATTAGTGATGTTGAGCAGTTTTTCATATGTTTGTTGGCCATTTGTATATCTTCTTTTAAGAACTGTCTATTCATGCCCTTAGCCCACTTCTTGACGGGACTGTTTGGTTTTTCTCTTGCTAATTTGTTTGAGTTCCTGATAGATTTTGGGTATTAGTCCTTTGTCACCTGTGTAGATCGTGAAAATTTTCTCCCACTGTGTGGGTTGTCTCTTTACTCTGCTGACTATTCCTTTTGCCATGCAAAAGCTCCTTAGTTTAAGTAAGTGCCACCTATTTATCTTTGTTTTAGTTGCATTCACTTTTGGGTTCTTGCTCATGAAATCTTTGCATAAGCCAATGTATAGAAGGGTTTTTCTGCTGTTATCTTCTATAATTTTTATAGTTTCAGGTCTTAGATTTAAGTCTTAATCCATCTTGAGTTGGTTTTTGTGCAAGGTGAGAGATGAGGATCCAGTTTCATTCTCCTACATGTGGCGAGCCAATCATCCCAGCACCGTTTGTTGAACAGCGTGTCCTTTCTCCACTTTTTCTTTGCTTTGTCAAAGGTCAGTTGGCTGTAAGTATTTGTGTTTATTTCTCCATTCTCTTCCATTGGTCTATGTGCCTGTTTTTATACCAGTACCATGTTGTTTTAGTGCCTATGGCCTCATAGTAGAGTTTGAAATCAGGTAATGTGATGCCTCCAGATTTGTTCTTTTTGTACAGTCTTGCTTTGGTTATGTGGGCTCTTTTCTGGTTCCATATGAGTTTTAAGATTATTTTTTCTAGTTCTGTGAAAAATGATGGTGGTATTTTGATGGGAATTGCATTGAATTTGTAGACTGCTTTTGCAGTATGGTCATTTTCACAATACTGATTCTACACATCCGTAAGCATGGGATGTGACATGTTCCCATTTGTTTGTGTCATCTATGACTTCTTTCAGCGGGGTTTTGTAGTTTTCCTTGTGGAGGTCTTTCACTTCCTTTATTAGATATATTCTTAAGTATTTTATATGTATTTTTGCAGCTATTGTCAAAGGGATTGAGTTCTTGATTCACTTTTCACCTTGGTCATTGTTGGTATATAGCTGAGCTACTGATTTGTGTATATTAATTTTGTATCCTGAAATTCTGCTGAATTCATTTACCAGTTTAAGGAGTTTTTTGGACGAGTCATTATGGTTTTCTAGGTATATAATCATGTCATCGGCAAAGAGTGATAGTTTGACTTCCTCTTTACCTATTTGGGTGCCCTTTATTTCCTTCTCTTTTCTGATTGCTCTATAGAACTTCCAGTACTCTGCTGAATAGAAGTGGTGAAAATGGGCATTCTTTTCTTGTTCTCGTTCTCAGAGGGAATGCTTTCAACTTTTCCCCATTCAGTATTATGTTGGCTGTGGGTTTGTTATAGATGGCTTTTATTACACTGAGGTATGTCCCTTGTATGCCAATTTTGCTGAGGGTTTTAATCCTAAAGGGATGCTGGATTTTGTCAAATGCGTTTTCTGCATCAATTGAGATCATCATGAGATTGTTCTTAATTCTGTTTATATGGTTTATTACATCTATTACTTGCATATAATAAACCATTCCTGCATCCCTGTTATGAAATCCACTTGATCATTATGGATTATCTTTTTGATATGCCTGGATTTGATTAGCTAGTATTTTGTTAAGGATTTTTACATCTATGTTCATCAGGGATACTGGCCTGTAGTTTTCTTTTTTGGTTATGTCCTTTCCTGGTTTTGGTATTAGGGTGATATTGGCTTCATAGAATGATTTACAGAGGATTCCCTCTTTCTCTATCTTGTAGAATAGTGTCAATAGGATTGGTACCAATTCATCTTGGAATGTCTGATAGAATTCATCTGTGAATCTGTCTGGTTCTGGACTTTTGCTGGTGGTGGTGGTAATTTTTTTAATTACCATTTTTATCTCGCTGCTTGTTATTTGTCTATTCAGTTTCTATTTCTTCTTCATTTAATCTAGGAGAAGAAGAATATTCCCAGGAATTTATCCATCTCCTCTAGGTTTTCTAGTTTATGTGCATAAAGGTGTTCATAGTAGCCTAGAATGGTCTTTTGTATTTTTGTGGTATTGGTTGTAATATCTCCCATTTCATTTCTAATTCAGCTTATTTGGATCTTCTCTCTTCTTTTCTTGGTTAATCTTGCTAAAGGTCTATCAATTTTATTTATCTTTTCAGAAAACCAGCTTTTTGTTTCATGTATCTTTTGTATTTTTTGTTTGCTTGAATTTCCTTTAGTTCTTCTCTGATCTTGGTTATTTCTTTTCTTCTGCTAGGTTTGGGTTTGGTTTGTTGTTGTTTCTCCAGCTCCTTGAGGTGTGACCTCAGACTGTCTATTTGTGCTCTTTCAGACTTTTTGACGTAAGCATTTAAGGCTATGACCTTTGCTCGTACCACCTCCTTTGCTGTATCCCAGAGGTGTTAATAGGTTGTGTTGCTATTATTGCTTAGTTCAAAGAATTTTTGAATTTTCATCTTGATTTCATTGTTGACCCAATGATCATTCAGGAGCAGGTTACTTAATTTCCACATATGTGCACGGTTTGGAGGGTTCCTTCTAGAGTTGATGTCCAATTTTATTCCTTTGTGGTCTGAGTGATATAATTTTAATTTTCTTAAATGTATTGAGATTTATTTTGTGGCCTAACATATGGTCTATCTTGGAGAATGTTTCATGTGCCGATGAATAGAAGGTATATTCTGTGGTTGTTGGGTAGAATGTTCTGTAAATAGCTGTTAAGTCCATTTGTTCTAGGGTATAGTTAAAATCTATTGTTTCTTTGCTCACTTTCTGTCTTGATGACTTGCCCAGTGCTGTCCATGGAATACTGAAGTCCCCCACTATTGTTGTGTTGCTGTCTATCTCATTTCTTAAGTCTAGTAGTAACTGTTGTATAAATTTGGGAGGTCCAGTGTTAGGTGCATATATATTTAGGATTGTGATATTTTCCTGTTGGACAAGGCCTTTTATCATTATGAAATGTACCTCTGTCTTTTTTAAATGCTGCTGCTCTAAAATTTGTTTTGTCTGATAGAAGAACAGCTACTCCTGCTCGCTTTTGGTGTCTACTTGCATGAAATGTCTTTTTCCACCTCTTTACCTTAAGTTTATGTGAGTCCTTACATGTTAAGTGCATCTCTTGAAAGCAGCAGATACTTGGCTGGTGAATTCTTATCTATTCTGCCATTCTGTATCTTTTAAGTGGGATGTTTAGGCCATTTACATTCATCATTAGTATTGAGATGTGAGGTATTATTCCATTCATCATACTATTTGTTGCCTGTATAGCTTGTTTATTTGTATTTCTGCTTTATAATTTATGCTTTAAAGAAGTTCCATTTTGATGTGTTTCCAGGATTTGTTTCAAGACTTAGAGCTTCTTTTAGCAGTTCTTGTAATGCCAGCTTTGTAGTGGTGAATTCTCTCGGCATTTGTGTCTTTGAAAAAGACTGTATCTTTCCTTCATTTATGAAGCTTAGTTTTGCTGGATATAAAATGCTTGGCTGATAATTGTTTTGTTTTAAGAGGCTAAAGATAAGGCCCTAATCCCTTTTAGTTTGTAGGGTTTCTACTGAGAAATCTGTTGTTAATCTGATAGGTTTTCCTTTATAGGTTACCTGATTCTTTTGCCTTACAGCTCTTAAAATTCTTTCCTTTGTCTTGACTTCAGATAATCTGATGACTATGTGCCTAGGTGATGATCTTTTTGTGACAAATTTCTCAGGTGTTCTTTGAGCTTCTTGTCTTGGTCTCTAGCAAGGCTAACTTTCCTCAATCAGTTCCCCCAACCTGTTTTCCAAACTTTTAGATTTCTCTTCTTCCTCAGGGACGCCAATTATTCTTAGGTTTGGTCGTTTCACATAATTCCAAACTTGCTGAAGGCTTTGTTCATTTTTTTGAATTCTTTTTTGTCTTTGTTGAATTGGGTTAATTCAAAAACCTTGTCTTCAAGCTCTGAAGTTCTCTATTCTGCTTGTTCAATTCTATGCTGAGACTTTCCAGTACATTTTGCATTTATCTAAGTATGTCCTTTGTTTCCTGAAGTTGTGATTGTTTTTATTCATGCTATTTCACTGAGGATTTCTCCCCTCATATGTTGATTATTTTTTTTTTCATTTCCTTAAGTTGGACTTTGCCTTTCTCTGGTGCCTTCTTGATTAGCTTAATAACTGACCTTCTGAATTCTTTTTCAGGTAAATCAGGGATTTCTTCTTGGTTTGGATCCACTGCTAATGAGCTAGTGTGATTTTTGGGAGGTATTATGTCATATTGCCAGAATTGTTTTTCTGGTTCCTTCTCATTTGAATAGACTATGTCAGAGGGAAGATCTGGGGCTCAAGCCTGCCATTCAGATTCTTTTGTCCCACAGGGTGTTCCTTTGATATAGTACTCTTCGTTTCCTAGGGATATGCCTTTCTGAGAGCTGAACTGTAAGTGACTGTTATCTATCTTCTGCACCTAGCCACCTAGCAGGGCTACCAGGCTCCAGGTTGGTACTGGCGGTTGTCTGAACAGTCCCGTGATGTAAACCACCTTCAGGTCTCTCAGTCATAGATACCAGCACAGTATTTAGGCTGTTTCCTGGGTCCTGCAGTAGCAATCTGCTTTCTTCAGAGGGTCTGTGGATTCTCTTGGCATTCCTGGTATATTCCTGCAGCAGTTCTGGAGCAAAAGTTCATGATGCAAGTCTGTACATGCTCTGTCCGTCCAAATAGGAGACACTTGGTTTTTTTTTTTTGGAACGAAGTCTCACTCATTCTGTTGCCTAGGCTGCTGGAGTGCAGTCTGTTTCTAATATTTAACTTCCCTTCTCTCTTCTTCAGCAAACCTTTTGCTTCTGGTATTCCCATTTCATGTATGTTACACCTTTAGTATTTGTCCTAATGGTCTTGAATATTCTGAATTTTTCCTTATTTGTTCCCTTTGCTTTTCAGTTTTGGAGGTTTCTATTAACATATCTCCAAGCTCAGAGATTCTTTCCTTAGCTGTGTCCTGTCTAGCAGTAAGGGCATCCAAGGCATTCTTCATCTATTACAGTGTTTTGTTTTTTATCTCTCACATTTCTTTTGGTTCCTTAAGATTTCCATCTCTCTGCTTACACTGACCATCCATTCTTGCATGCTGTCCACTTTATCCACTGGAGCCATTAGCATTTTAATCATCATTTTTTTTAAAACCCTTTCACATGCCTGATTCTGATGCTTGCTCTGTCTCTCCAAACTGTGTTTTTGTTTTTGCCTTGTAGTATGCCTTGTAATTTTCTTCGCAAGAGCTAAAAATGATACACTGTGTCAAAGGAACTGCTATGAACAGGTCTTTTGTCATGTGATGGTAAGGTATAGTGGGGATGAAGAGTGTTACAAAGGCCTATGATTAGGTCTCAGTCTTTTATGAGGCTATGCCACTGGGCTGTGAAGTCCACAAGTGTTCCTCAGGTTTTTTTCTCCCACTCTTAGCCCCACCTGTTAGGTGGGACAGGATGGCAAGAGTGAGGTAGATTTGTGTATTTCCCTTCTCCAATATGGAAGGCTAAAACTGGCTGGAGTTTGGTATTACTCTCCTTCCGGCCAGTTAGGCTCTCATTAACTAGTTTCTCCTTGTTAAGAACAGAGTGCTCTGGCATATTTCAAAATGGTTATTTTCCCCTCACTCTCCCAGAACCACAAGGGGATTTTTCTTCAACATTTACTGTGAGACCTAGTTGAGTTCCTAGAAGTCAAACTCACAAAAGTTTGGGGGATTCCCTATGACTAGGTCTCCCTGGAGTTTTTAACTGACTCTCCTCCAATTTTGGGGGT
>PVKP010032253.1:0-26136 GCA_004027715.1 Plecturocebus donacophilus | reverse complement strand
GCTCTGTTGCTCTGGCTGGAGTGCAATGGCATGATCTCAGCTCACTCCAACCTCCACCTCCCAGGTTCAAGTGATTCTCCTGTCTCAGTCTCCTGAGTAGCTGAAATTAGAGGCACCCACCACCATGCCCAGGTAATGTTTGTATTTTTAGTAGAGACAAGGTTTCACCATCTTAGCCAGGCTAGTCTCAACTCCTGACCTCAGGAGATCTGCCCGCCTCAGCCTCCCAAAGTGCTGGGGTTACAGGCATGAGCCACTATGCCCCACTGGATTTATCATTTTTATGCTACATATTTTTCTTGATGGTTTAAATCATTTGCAATAACAGTGTGTTCCTGAGTCACTGGTCTAATTTTCTGTTGCTAGATAGCAAACCACCCCAAACTCAGTGGCATGAAACAACAATCCTCTTATTCCACTCACAGATTCTGTGGGTCAGGAATTTGCAAAAGGCACAACAGCATTGGTTTGTCTCTGCTCCATGATATATGGCGCCTCAGCTGGGAGATGAGAACGGCTGGTGATGACTCACATTTCTGGTGGCTGGGCTTGGATGACTAGCATGCTGGGCTCAGCTACAGAACACCTACAAATGGCCTCTCAGTGTGGCCTAGGGCTCTTGGCAGCATGGAAGCTGTGTTCCAAGAGGAACTATGTCAGGAAGAAGCATTTGGAGAGAGACTGTTCCAAGAGAACCAGGCAGAGCTGCATGTTTATTTCTAACCCAACCTCAGAAGTCAAATAGCATCACTTCAGCCATACTCTATTGGTGAAATCAGCCATGAGCCACCCAGATTCAAAGAAAGAGGGCATAGATTCCCCCTCCGACGGAAGGAGTGTCAAGGAATTTGCAGACATTCCTAAAACGGCCACATTTAATTTTAGAATTAATTGCATTATTTTATTTTTGTAGAGACAGGGTCTCACTATGTTGCCCAGGCTGATCTTAAACTCCTGACCTCGAGTGATCCTCCCACCTCAGACTCCTAAAGTGCTGGAATTACAGATGTGAACCACCATGCCTAGCCATGGAATTTAAAAATCTATTTTAGGCTGGGCACAGTGGCTCATGCCTGTAATCTCACCACTTTGGGAGGCAGAGGCAGGCAGATCACCTGAGGTCCGGAGTTCAAGACCAACCTGGCCAACATGGTGAAACCTAGTCTCTACTATAAATACAAAAATTAGCCAGGAGTGGTGGCACATGCCTGTAATCCCAGTTACTTGGGAAGCTGAGGTGTGAGAATCGCTTTGTTGGAAATAGATGTTCAGTGCCGCAAAGAAAAATTAGCACTGAGACAAAGGATCTTTCAGCAATGCAATTCTTACTTCCTGGACTGCAGGAAGGGTACCCTTGCTAGCCATCGTGCCACGAGAGTACCCTTCCTTCAGTCCAGGAAGTAAAAATTGTGTTGCTAAAAGATCCTTTGTCTTGGTGCTAATTTTTCTTTGCGGCACCAATAATCTATTTCCAACAGCTTGAACCTGGGAAGCAAAGGTTGCAGTGAGCTGAGATCATGCCACTGCACTCCAGCCTGGATGACAGAGTGAGACCCTGTCTCAAAAAAAGAAAAAATTCTATTTTAAACAAAGAGTGAGAAATAAAATGTTGAGGCTGCCTTTCCTGAGATAGTAGGTCAGGAGCACCTAGGCACATGCTCACATCCCAGACTCTTAGCTCTTTCCATGTTGCCTTTATTGCTTTGAGTCTGATAATCTCGGAGAGACCTGAGATAACTTGGCAATTGCAACTTATAATTCTTTTTTGTTTCTTTTCAGTACCTGAAACCAAACCCTTTAGGTAAATATTTATGTATAGATTTATTTGTTCCCCTTATTCCAGAAAGGATTTGAGGAAGCTTACAGGAATTCATACAGTATAATCATATGATTAAAAATATATAAATAGATCAAGAAACTAAGGGAAAGGGAAAGGAAAGATTAAAACAGTAAGTTAAAACCAGAGGGGAAGTTAGTTCTTAAAAATATATGCTGAAAGTCTTAAGTAAATATTTGGCATTGCAGGGCTGGAAAGCATTATGTATGTTATCTGATCTAATTACCTAACTGGCTCTTGAGATAGCTCTACAGTAGCCATCTAGCCTCAGTTTGCACATTTCCAGTGACGGGGAGCTCAGTACATTAGAAAGCAATTCCAACTGTTAGAAAGTATGGACCCAGGAGTCACAAATTGAAATGCTTCCAAGAGCCGGGCGCGGTGGCTCACATCTATAATCCTAGCACTTTGGGAGGCTGAGGCAGGCAAATCGCCTGAGGTCAGGAGTTCAAGACCAGCCTGGCCAACATGATGAAATCCTGTCTCTGCTAAAAATACAAAAACTAGCCAGGTGTGGTCGTGTGCACCTGTAATCCCAGCTACTCAGGAGGCTGAGGCAAGAGAATCACTTGAACCCGGGAGGTGGAGGTTGCAGTGAGCTGAGATCGAGCCACTGCACTTCAGTCTGGGCAATAGAGCAAGACTCTGTCTCAAAAAAAACAGAGAGGGCTAACCAAGAATGATCCCTGTTTCCAAGTCACTCACTGAATGTGCTTCCAAAAGGGCTCACCTTAAATCAGTTATATATTGTGTCTCTTCTCCAGAGTCTGGGAGCCTCCAGGGAGGAGGAGAATGGTATATTTTTCATCGCTCTGTCCTAGAAACACACCCAATATTTGCAGAGGACTTGAGAGACGGGGAGGAACTGAGCTGGGATCACCTGATAATAGGCAGAGGAGAGAATGTGGGCTCTGGGTTACAACCTGACTCTGCCTTGTGGTAGCTACAAAACCTTGGATATTTACTGAACTGAGCCTCAGTCTTCCCATCTGTAAGGTGGGGATAATAATAGTACCTTCGTGATAGAATGATTATAAAGACTCACCTGCTTAACTTATCATAAGTGTTCAATAAATGTCCCTTTGGGGGTTTTCAGCTCCCCCAGCAGCCCTCCCCTTGGCCTCCTTGCCTTAGACCCCCATATTTTGTCTGTGGATTATCGTCTCCCACCAGCCTCCACTCCTTGTGCTCTCACCCTTTCATCCCCTGATCCCCCTTTCCTACTGGTCATATGTGTACCGTTGCGTGTATTTACTTCTGAAGCTCCTTAGGAAAAGTCAAAAGGTCAGACCCAGCTGAAAAATGAAAGAATTTGGTCTTGAATCCAGCCAGATCAAGTTCATGAACTCTTATACCACCCTGTGCTCTTTGGGTCCACTACATACCAGCTGTGAGAAATCAAAGTTTCTGGGCTGGGGCAAAGTGGCTCATGCCTGCAGTCTCAGCACTTTGGGAGGCTGAGGTGGGAGGATCACTTTGAGTCCAGGAGTTTGAGACTAGCCTGGAAAACAAAATGAGATCCCATTTCTACAGAAAATTTTTAAATTAGCTGGGTGTGGCTGCGTGCACCTATAGTCCCAGCTACTGGAGTGGCTGAGGTGGGAGGATTGCTTGAGCCCTGGAGGTTGAGGCTGCAGGGATCTGTGATCATGTCACAGTACTCCAGCCTGGGCAACAGAGTGAGACCCTGTGTGGAAAAAAAAAAAAAGGTAGTTTCTGCCCACAGCTGTCAATGGTAGACCTGAGAGCCACATTTGGCTCTGCCTGGCTCCAAATCTAATGCTCCCCAGTCTCCATGTGGAATCTTTTTTTTTTTTTTTTTTTTTTTTCTGAAATGGAGTTTCACTCTTGTTGCCCAGGCTGGAGTGCAATGGCACAATCTCAACTCACTGCACCCTCTACCTCCAGGGTTCTAGTGATTCTCCTACCTCAGCCTCTCGGGTAGCTAGGACTACAGGCGCCTCCCACCATGCCCAGCTAACTTTTGTATTTTTAGTAGAGATGAGGTTTCGCCATGTTGGCCAGGCTAGTCTTGAAATCCTAACCTCAGATGATCCACTTGCCTCGGCCTCCCAAAGTGTTGGGATTACAGGTGTGAGCCACCACACCTGGCAAGAATCTTTAGCGGCCATTTAGAGGAATCACCATGCTTCTCCCATATGGTCATTAAATACTGGAGCATTTCACTACAGCACTTGATTATCAACTCTCCCACAGAAATTCTGTGAGGTCATCCAGCAGGAGTCATGCCCATTTGTGGATGAAGAAACTGAGGCTCAGAGAGGGAAAGTGACTTGTCCAAGTCCACATTGACTTTATATAGTCAATATTCTCCACATTTCCAGGGTCCTAGCCCAGGGCAAACTCTACATCTTAGTCACTTTAAGAGGTCACATACTTCCTAAAGCAACATCCTTCACACAATTGCTTCAGTAAATGTTTCCTGATGGATTGGCCACCCCTGTGTCAGATGCCAGTTTTGTGCAGAGCCTGAGTCATGTGGCCAAGGCACAGGAAATGGCCTTGCTGCTCAGAGAAAGAGAGGGTAAGTGACCATATCCAGATGGACATTCTTGACTTTCCAGGTAGTGACCATTCTAGGATGATAGTCACCATGTCCAAGATGGTGGAGTTGAGAATGGTGGCCTTCATTAAGACCACAAACAGGCCAGGTGTGGTGACTTACACTTGGAATCCCAGCACTCTGAGGGGCCAAAGTGAGAGGATCACTTGAAATCAGGAGTTTGAGGCCAGCCTGGCCAACATGGTGAAATCATGTCTCTACTAAAAATGGAAAAAATAGCCAGGCGTGCTGGCACATGCTTGTAATCCCAGCTGCTTGGGAGGCTGAGACATGAGAATAACTTGAACCTGGAAGGCAGAGGTTGCAGTGAGCTGAGATCACACCCCCTCATTCCAGCCTAGGTAACAGAATGAGACGCTGTCTCAAAAAAAAGAAAAAGACCCCTAACAGCTGCTGCTTTTTAATAATAAACATGATTTCTGCTTCCTCTATACAATTTAGAAAACAGGAAAAGGTGTTAAGAGGAAAATAAGAATCAACTATAATGTGAACACCCAAAGATAATGACCGTTGCAAATATTTGATGTATTTCTCTCTAGTTTTCTCTGTGCCAACACACATGCACACATACTTCCTATTAGGTCAAATGTGTGATCATAAAAAAACTAGAGTAACATACCTGTACCAGATGCTATTGATTGCCTACTCAATATACACTCCCCCTTCTCCCTGTTTACAGAGCTCCATTTATTTATTTATTTATTTATTTTGAGGCAGGATCTCACTGTTTCCCAGGCTGGAGTGCAGGGGCGAGATCACAGCTCACTACAGCCTTAACCTCCCAAGCTCAGGTGATCCTCCCACCTCAGCCTCCTGAGTAGCTGGGACTATAAGCGTGAGCCAGCACATTCAGCTGATTTTAAACATTTTTGTAGAAATGAGATCTCACTTTGTTTTCCATACTGGTCTCAAACTCGTGGGCTCGAGCAATCCTCCCACCTTAGCTTCTCAAAGTGCTGGGATTACAGGCATGAGCCACCGTGCCCAGCAGAACTCTTACTTTGTTTTTAGGTAGTTGTGGAGTTACCTTAATCTTAGAGAAGACTTAGCCTGTCACAGGAGATGAATCATAGCTGGTCTAGACCAATCATAGTAAACTTATTCCTTCTAGATTGGATTGTTCCATTGTCCAATACGGTTGTCATTAACCACACCTGTGGCTTTTTAAATTTATGTTAATTAAAATTAAATAAAATTTAAAATGCAGTTTCTCTGCTGCACTAGCCACATTTTAAGTGTTTAAAAGCCATTCATGGTCAAGCACGGTAGCTCATGCCTGTAATCCCAGCACTCTTGGAGGCCGAAGCAGGCGGATTACCTGAAGTCAGGAGTTCCAGACCAGCCTGACCAATAAGGTGAAACCTCATCTCTACTAAAAATTAAAAATTAGCATGGTGGGCATGGTGGCAGGCGCCTATAATCCCAGCTACTTGGGAGGCTGAGGCAATAGAATTGCTTGAACCCAGGAGGCGGAGGTTGAAGTGAGCCGAGATCATGCCATTGCACTTCATCCTGGGCAACAAGAGTGAGACTATCGTCTAAAAAAAAAAAAAAAAAAAAAAAAGAGCTATCCATGAATAGTGGCTACTGTTTTGGATAACACAGATATAGGGCATTTCCATCACTGCAGAAAGTTGTATGGGACAGTGCTGGGGGTATGCAAGTGGTCCAATTCTGGCCAATGAAACACAAGTGGTAAGTCTGGGGGCACTCCCCTACATAGACAGAAAAAAAGAGCTTCCTTAGGACAGAACTTCTGTTCCTGCATCTTCCTGTCCACGATGCTGGTGTGAGTGTGATGTCTAGCAGCCATCTTGTAATCACAAGATGACAAGTGCGAGCACAAAAGGGCATTTGCTGAGGATGGCGAATGGAGGGGGACAAGAACTGCAGAGGATGGCGAATGGAGGGGGACGAGAGCTGCAGAGGATGGCGAATGGAGGGGGACAAGAACTGCTGAGGATGGCGAATGGAGGGGGACGAGAGCAAACAGGATGTTTCCTTCCTTCCCTTCTTCCTTCCTTCCTTCCTTCCTTTTCTCATTTCTTTTTTTTCCTTTTTCTTTTTTTGAGACAGATTTCACTCTTTTGCTCAGGCTGGAGTGAAGAGGCCCAATCTCGGCTCACTGCAACCTCTGCTCTACTGGGTTCAAGCGATTCTCCTGCCTCAGCCTCCAGAGTAGCTGGGATTGCAGGCACCCACCACCGTGCCCAGCTAATTTTTGTATTTTTAGTAGAGGTGGGGTTTCACCATGTTGGCCAGGCTGGTCTCGAACTCCTGACCTCCTGCCTCGGCCTCCCAAAGTGCTGGGATTCCAGGCGTGAGCCACCGCTCCTGGCCTCTTTTCCTTTTAAAAATTGTGTAAGGGCTGGGCACTGTGATTCAAGCCTGTAATCCCAACACTTTAGGAGGCTAAGGTGGAAGGATTGCTTGAGCCCAGGAATTCGAGACCAGCCTGGGTAATATACAAAGATAAAAAATTAGCGGAACATGGTGGTACATGCCGATAGTCCCAGCTACTCAGGAGGCTGAGGTGGGATAATCGCTTGAGCCCTGGAGGTTGAGGCTACAGTGAGCGGTGATCATTCCACTCACTGCACTCCAGCCTGGGTGACAGAGCTAGACCCTGTCTCAAAAATAAGATAAAATAAAATAAAAAACAAAATTGTAAAATACATATAAAATATACCGTATTTGCCCCCTTTTAGTGTATGGTTCAGTAGTGTTCAGCATGTTTACATGATTGTGCAGCCAATTCTCAGAGCTCTTTTCATCTTCCAAAACTGAAATGCTACCCATTAAACAATTTCCCTTTTCTCTCCCCAGCCCCTAGCCACTAACCACCCTATTTTCTGTCTCCATGAATTTGACTACTCTAAGTACTTCATACAGGTAAAATCATGCTATATTTGTCCTTTTGTGACTGGTTTGTTTATTTGTTTGTGTGTGTGTGTGTGTGTGTGTGTGTGTGTGTGTGTGTATAATTTTTTTTGAAACAGAGTCTCACTCTGTCGCCCAGGCTGGAGTGCAGTGGCACAATCTCGGCTCACTGCAACCTTCACATCCCAGGTTCAAGCAATTCTCCTGCCTCGGCCTCACGAGTAGCTGGGGTTACAGGTGCACACCACCACACATGGCTAATTTTTGTATTTTTAATAGAGACAGCATTTCATCATGTTGGCCAGGCTGGTCTTGAACTCATTACTCAAGTGATTTGCCACCTGGACCTCCCAAAGTGTTGGGATTACAGGCGCAAGCCACTGCACCCCACCTGTGACGGGTTTATTTCATTTAACATAATACCCTCAAGATTCATCCATGTCATAGCATGTGTCAGAATTTCATTCCTTTTTAAGGTTGAATAGTATTCTATTTTATGTTTATACTGCATTTTGTTATCCATTCATGTGTCGAGGGACAGTGGGTTGCTTCTACCTTTTGGCTATTGGGAATAATGCTGCTATGAACATGGGTATACAGAAATCTCTTCAAGATCCTGCTTTCAATTCCGTTCGGTATTGAAAGTGGAATTGCTGGATCATATGAAAATCTATTTTTAGTTTTTTGAGAAACTAACACTTCAGCACCTCTACCATTGTACATTTCCACCAACAGTCCATGAGGTTTCCAATGTCTCCATCCTTGCCAACATGTATTACCTGCTTTTTATTTTTATTTATTTATTTATTTATTGAGACAGAGTCTTGCTCTGTAGCCCAGGCTGGAGTGCAATGGCGCAGTCTCAGCTCATTGCAACCTCTGCCTTCCAGGTTCAGGTGATTCTCCTGTCTCAGCCTCCCAAATAGTTGGGGTTACAGGTGCCTGCTACCACACCTGGCTAATTTTTGTATTGGGTTTCACCAAGATGGCCAGGCTGGTCTCGAACTCCTGACCTCATGATCCACCCACCTCAGCCTCCCAAAGTGTTGGGATTACAGGCGTGAGCCACCATGCCCGGCCATTTTTATTTTTTATAATAATCATCTAATGGGTTTGAGGTGGTAGCTCATTGTGGTTTGATTTGCATTTCCATAATTAGTGATTTTGGATATCTTCACGTGTGTTTTTTTGCCATTTCTTTTTTTTTGAGACGGAGTTTTGCTCTTGTTGCCCAGGCTAGAGTGCAGTGGCACGATCTTGGCTCACTGCAACCTCCACCTCCCGGGTTCAAGTGATTCTCCTGCCTCAGCCCCTCAAGTGGTTGGGATTACAGGTGCCCGCTGCCATGCCCAGCTAATTTTGTATTTTTAGTAGAGGCAGGATTTCACCATGTTGGTCAGGCTGGTCTCGAACTCCTGACATCAGGTGATCCACCTGCCTCAGCCTCCCAGAGTACTCGGATTACAGGCGTGAGCCACTGCAGCCGGCCATTTTTTTCCATTTCTATAGTTTCTTTGGATAAATGTCTATTCAGGTCCTTTGTCCTTTTTTTTATTATTTATTTTTTTGAGACAGTCTTGCTCTGTCACCCAGGCTGGAACACAGTGGTGCAATCATGGCTCACTATAGCCTTGACCTCCCAGGATCAAGTGATCCTCTACCTTAACCTTCTGAGTGTCTGGGACTACAGGCTCACACCCATGACAGGCTAATTTTTTTTCCCCTTGTTTTTTTGTAGAGACAGAGTTTTACCACATTGCTCAGACTGTCTCGAATTATTGGTCTCATGCGATCTTCCTGCCTTGGCTTCTGAACACATTCTGCCTTGGCTTCTAAATGCATTGGGATTACAGATGTGAGCCACTGCACCTGGCTTGGCTATTTTTTAATTGGGTTGTTTATATGTTGTTGAGTTATAGAACTTCTTTTTTATTTTTATTTTTTGAGACAGAGTTTTGCTCTTCTTGCCGGGCATGATCTTGGCTCACTGCAATCTCTACCTCCTGGGTTCAAGTGATTCTCCTGCCTCAGCCTCCTGAATAGCTGGGATTACAGGTGTGTGCCACCATGCCGGGCTAATTTCTGTAGTATTAGTAGAGATGGAGTTTCACCTTGTTGGCCAGGCTGGTCTCAAACTCCTCAGATAATCCACCTGCCTCCCAAAGTGCTGGGATTACAAGTATGAGCTACTGCACTGGGCCAGAGTTCTTTATAGAACCTGGATATTAACCCATTAATATATGAATTGAAACTATTTTCTCCCATTCTCTGTGTTGCCTTTTTAATTCTGTTGATTGTGTAAGAAACTTTCTTGAAGAACACCGCAGAGCAGTTAAAAATTTTTGTTAATGGGTATAGGTATTCTTTTACTTTCTTATATTTTCATGAGCATTTCCTCATATCATTGGATGCTGTTGAAAAATATGATTTTCTTTCTTTTCTTTTTTTGAGATGGAGTCTTGCTCTGTTGCCACGCTGGAGTGCAGTGGTGCGATCTGGGCTCACTGCAACCTCTGCCTTCTGGGTTCAAGTGATTCTCCTGCCTCAGCCTCCTGAGTAGCTGGGACTACAGGCACGCACCACCATGCCCGACTAATTTTTGTAGTTTGTACAGAGATGGGGTTTCGCCATGTTGGCCAGGATGGTCTCGATCTCTTGACTTTGTGATCCGCCTGCCTTGGCTTCCCAAAGTGCTGAGATTATAGGCATGAGCCACCACGCCTTGCCAAAAAATATCATTTTCAATTGGCAGCATAGTATTCCTCCTTACTGACATCTCTTAGTTTATTCTCTCCATTCCTTTAATATTGGACATAATATTTCCCTGTTGTAAATGTAGCTGGGGTGAACAAGCTTGTGCCTAAATCTTTGTGAGGATATCTCATTATTTTCTCAAAATTGATTCCTAGAAATGGAATGGGCTGACTAAACACTTTTTAGTCATCATGCTCTTTTTCTTACAATTTGTGCCAATTTCTCAATACCATCAGCAATGGAATGAAAGTGCTCCTTGCCAACATTGTGTATGATGCTTTTTTTTTTTTTTTTAGGACAAGGTCTTTCTCTGTCATCCAGGCTGGAGTGCAGTGGTGTAATCATGGCTCACTGCAGCCTCAACCTCCTGGGCTCAAGCAATCATCCTGCCTTAGCCTCCCTAGTAGTTGGGACCACAGGCGTGTGCCACCACGCCTGGCTAATTTTTAAATTTTGTTGTAGAGATCAGGGACTCACTGTGTTATCCTGGCTGTTCTGAAATTCCCGGTCTCAAGCAATCCTCCTGCCTTGGCCTTTCAAGTGCTAGGATTATAGTCATGAACAACTGAGCCCAGCCAAGTATGATGCTTTAAAAAAATCTGCTAATTTGAGAAGTAAATGATGATAATATACATTTGTTTTTGAGACAGGATCTCACTCCATCACTCAGGTTAAAGTGCAAGGGCATGATCATGGCTCACTGCAGCTTCAAACTCCTGGGCTCAAAGGTTCCTCTTGCCTCAAACTCCCAGATAGCTGGGACTATAGGCATGCATCACCAGCTAATTTTTTAATTTTAATTTTTAGGGATGAAGTCTCTCTACGTTGCCCAGGCTGGTCTCAAACTTGTGGCCTCAAGGGATTCTCCCACCTTGGGCCCCCAGGATGCTGGGATTACACCTGAAGTCGGGAGTTCAAGACCAGCCTGACCAACATGGAGAAACCCCGTCTCTACTAAAAATACAAAATTAGCCAGATGTGGTGGTGCATGCCTGTAATCTCAGCTACTCAGGAGGCTGAGGCAGGAGAATCACTTGAACTTGGGAGACAGAGGTTGCTGTGAGCCAAGACCGTGCCACTGCACTCCAGCCTGGGTGACAGAGTGAGACTGTCTCAAAAAAAAAAAAATATTGTTTTCTTCATCTCTTACTGTGTGTGGGCCTTACAGCTGGGAGAGCATTTTATACCTATGCCCTGGGTGAACCCTCACCGTAGCCCTGCTTCCCTGCAGGAAGTAGGCAGGGAAATGAGGTCCTGAAGTGTAAACTCACTTGCCCAAGGTCACACAGCCAGTTAAGTGCCTGAGGAGGAAGCAATTAGCAGCCAACTCCTGTCTGGCTTTCTTCAGAAAACATCAGAGATGTGAATTTAGAAGCCATTAGCTCCATCCTCAGTCCTTAGAGCCTCCCTCAGGTCCCAGAGTTCCATCCATTCTGAACCTGGGCACTCAGCCAAGTGAGAAGCATCAAGCACGTCTAAGGTGCTTGGCTTCAGTCCAAGCCCCGAATCTTGTTTCTTCCTGAAAGGGGCGCTGGGATGCCACCTCCTTGCATTCTAATAAATAATTCCCTTTGCAGTCTTTTTATATAACACCTCTTCAGACCTCCTCCCCAAATGGTTTTACATTTCCAGGAAGACTAAACTCTCTCACCACTCAACTTCTCACATTTACAATGATTGCTTTGCTGGAGGACACCATGACCCCAATGATAAAGAAAGGAAAGACAGCCACCATTCATGGAGAATCTACTAAGTGCCAGGCATTGTATCTTTTTTTTTTTTTTTTTTTTTTTGAGATAGAATCTTGCTCTGTTGCCCAGGCTGGAGTGCAGTGATCTCACTCATTGAGCGTGATCTCAGCTCATTGCAGCCTCGATTTCCTGGGCTCAGGCAATCCTTCCATATCAACCTCCTGAATAGCTGGGACTACAGGTGTGCACCACCATGCCTGACTAATTTTTGTGTTTTTTGTAGAGAGGGGGTTTTACCATGTTGCCCAGGCTGATCTTAAATTTCTAAGTTTAAGCATTTCACCCATTTCGGCCTCCCTAAGTGGTGGGATTATAGGTGTGAGTTACCGTGCCTGGCCCCACACCATATTTTATTTAATCCTCACAGCAAACCTAAGCAGTTGCATTTCTGGCTCTATTTTGCACATGAGAAATGTGAATGTCAGAGCAGTCAAGTGAAGTGCACTGGGTCACTCAGCTAACACATAAGGAATGGAGCTGGGATTCGAACCTTAGACTGTCTGGACCCCACAGTCCATGCTTGTCATTTTCATAGAGCAGAAATGCACTGTCCAATATGTAACCACTAGCTGCATGTGGCCGCTTAGGCATAAATTAATTAAAATTAAATAAATACAATTCCGTTTTTCAGTAGCACTAGACTCATTTCAAGTACTCAGTAGCCACATGTTGGCTGCCTTACTGGACAGCACAGATGTCGAACATGTCCACCATGGTGGGAAGATCTGTTGGACAGCGCTGCTCTTGAATGTCAGAGAAGAAAGAAAATGTCGTGATTTTACCCCTGCATGGGGAGCCAAGCCATCTGCCACTTGTCAGCTTTGTAGGATGTCCATCGGAAGTTATTTTCCCTGGATGAGATCATAATAAAACCATCCATGGGTTTCAGGACTATGTTTTACCTTTCTCCTGGTTTGGCCTCCATTCAGCCCCACCTATGATAGGTGTGAGCATGTCCCTGCCCACACTCCCCTGCTGCCACCCAATCGCCAGGTATCTAGTGCCTTTCTCTGTCATACAGGATTTGGGTTGTCTTAGCCACTAAAATGGGGCATCCTCACAGGATAACTCAGTTGGGGACTGAGCCAAGTTTCATAACACAGTGGGCTTAATTCCAGCTGGGTGGTCCCTGGGCAACATGCCTGCCACTGCGGGGAGGGTCCTCACTGAGTGACGTCGAGGAGGAGGGCAAATGGAGTTTTTTGGCAAAGGAGATGTCTGATTATAAAGGGATTCCCCACTCCATCCCCACCCCTTAGCAACAGGAGACGCCCTCCCTATGTCTGGGAAATGCTTACTTTGTGAACGGAAGGCAGTCTTTCTCCTACCATAGAAGCCAAAAGGTCAGATGTTTGTCTTTACAGATTCCACTGGAGATAGGAGATGGGCATGTGATCAAGGATGGACCAATTAGGGCTTGGGTTACAGAAGTCAATCCCAGCACTTTGGGAGGCTGAGGCTGACAGATCACTTGAGGTCAGGAGTTCGAGACCAGCCTGGCTAACATGGTGAAACCCTATCTCTACTACAAATACAAAAATTAGTCACGTAGTGGCAGGCACCTGTAATCCTAGCTACTCGGGAGGCTGAGGCAGGAGAATCGCTTGAACCCGGGAGGTGAAGGTTGCAGTTAGCCAAGATCGCACCACTGCACTCAAGCCTGGACTACAGAGTGAGACCCTGTCTCCAGAAAAAAAAAGGAAGTCAAGCCTACGGGGAATTCTTATGGAAAGGGAAGGTGAAAATGTGGGTGACCATGGTAAAGGCAGGGCAACCACTGTTCTCACCAGACAGATCTCGTAGCACATGGTCCCACGTGGCCTCACCTTCCTTATTCCTGGCCACTTCTAGAAACTTCCTGGTGATTTTGTGGCCTTCCTATTACCCTGCTAATAAATTCCTTTTCTGCTACCATCAGAGTTAGTTTCTATTATTTATGATAAACCGACACAATGGCGCTTGCCGGAATTACTCCAGATCATTTCTAGGCTGGAGTTTGCTCCGGGGGAGGCCGGCAGGAGGGGCTCTGCTCTGGTCCATGTGACCTCTCCAGACCAGTACCCTTTGTCCCAGCCCACGAGCCTCCTTCCTCTTGTTGCATCCTCATCATCTCTCCCCTCCACTGAATTCAGCAAATCTCCAGAATTGAGAGGTTTGAAAGCCCTATTCTGACGTTTCAAAACTTCTTTCATTCCCTGAGTCTCCTCCCCAAGATTCTGGGACTCAGAAAGTCCTTTCTCTATTTTTCTACTGAAATAACTCTCCTCTGAGCAATAAATGCCTCACAGTCCAGGTTAGATGGAAAAGAGGACACAGTATGGAAAGGAAATGTCAGGAGTTGAAACATGCTGGTAATATAGACATTACCCCATCATACTAGGGTGACCAGTCAGTTTGCCTGAACTAAGGAGTTTCTTGGGACATGAAACTTTGGGTGCTAAAGCAGGGACAGACCTGTGCAAACTGGAACAAGCTAGTCACCGTGCACTGTATAGCTACTACTGCTAATCCCATTTCAATACACAGCTTTATTCAGCTTGCTAAGGACAGAATCAAGGTCAGACAATTATCAACAATACCTTTCCAAAGTTCTTTTTTTCTGCCAGGTGCCGTGAGTGGGTCATGCCTGTAATCCCAGCACTTTGGGAGGCTGAGGCAGGTGGATCACTTGAGGCCAGGAATTTGAGACCAGCCTGGCCAACGTGGCAAAACCCTGCCTCTACTAAAAAATACAAAAAATGGCCAGGTATGGTGGCACACGCCTGTAATCCCAACTATTCTGGGGGCTAAGGCATGAGAATCAACTGAACCCAGAGGCAGAGTTTCCGGTGAGCTGAGATTCCACCACTGCACTGAAGCCTAGATGACAGAGTGAGATTCTGTCTCAAAAAAAATTAAAATGTTGTTTCCATTTTTATTTCCTTTAATGTGAGTAAGCATAAGTATCTTTCCTTTTCCTATGTTTAAAAGCAATATTTTCTATTCCTTTTTTCTGAACTATCTGTTCATACCTTTTACCTATCTGTTTAAAAAATTTAAACAGTTTTCGATACATTATATTTGTACAAAAGGTACATGTGCAATTTTGTTACATGCGTAGAATGTGTAATGATAAGGTCAGGGTATTTAGGGTACCTGATAATCACCCAAGTGTTTATCATTTCTATGTGTTGGGTACATTTCAGGTCTCCTTGCTTTTTTGAAGAATAACACAATACATTGTTGTGAAATAGCAGTAAAGACATCCAGTTAAACATAGTGAATTGATGACATGTATTTGTTTTTTCTCCCTCATACCCCACCTATATGAAAATAAGGAATAAAAAATGTATTAACCTAGAACATTAATAGGTAAGAAAAGGAGACATTAGTGGCCCAGGGATTTCAGCAAGTTTTTGGAAAACAGAGACAGAAGGGGAAGTAGTAACTGACTTAACTGGGGGAGGAAGTTATGACCCAAATGTCTGCAGGGAATATTGTTTTGATGACTAAAAGATGAGCCCAGGTTCTTCCATAGAAGAGACAGACACTAAAAATAAAGATATGGATAGGAATCTCCCACAGAGTAGAACAAAAAAGCCAAAAGAAGGAAAATAAGAGAAAAACAGAAAATTAGGAGCTCAGTTTTGAAGGTACAACTCTTGACTAACAGAAATTCCAGAAAGAAAAAAAAAAAAGAAAAAAAATGTGGAGGGGAGATCCAAGTATGGTGGCTCAGTCCTATAATCCCAACACTTTGGGAAGTCAAGGCAGAGGGATTGCTTGAGCCCAGGAGTTTGAAACCAGTTGGGCAACACAGACCTCATTTCTACAAAAGATAGAAAAATTACTCTGGCATTGTGGTATGCACCTGAGGTGCCAGGATCACTTGAGCCTGGGAGGTTGAAGGTGCAGTGAGCCATGATAATGCCACTGCATTCCATCTTGTGCAAAATAGCGAGACACTGTCTCGGGGGAAAAAAAATAGAAGGGAAGAAAATTATCAAAGAAATAATATAAGAAGATTTCCTAGGTTAGAGGGATATAAGTCTCCAGACTAAAAAGGCCCAGCTAACACAAGTGAGGAAAAGTCTCACTGAGGGGAATCATCATCAAATATGTTATGGATAAAGATGATAACCTAGCCAGGAACGATGGCTCATACCTGTAATCCCAGCACTTTGGGAGGCTGAGGTGGGTGGATCACCTGAGGTCGGGATTTTGAGACCAGACTGACCAACATGGAGAAACCCTATCCCTACTAAAAATACAAAAGTAGCTGGGCGACGTGGTGCACGCCTGTGATCCCAGCTACTGAAGAGGCTGAGGCAGGAGAATCGTGAACCCAGCAGGCGGAGGTTGCAATGAGCTGAGATTGTGCCACTCCACTCCAGACTGGGCAACAAGAGTGAAATTCCATCTCAAAAAAAAAAAGGTGATAGCCTAAAAGTTTTCAAATATTAAAAGTAAAAAAAGGACAAGACACATACAAAGCAATAGGATTAAGAATGGCATTAGATGTCTTAAGTCTGGATACTAGAAACAATAATGCAATACTTTAAAAATTCTGAGAGAAAATAATTTTTAGCCTAGATTTCTTTCTTTCTTTTTTTTTTTTTTTTTCGAGATGGAGTTTTGCTCTTCTTGCCAAGGCCGGAGTGCAATGGCATGATCTCAGCTCACTGCAACCTCCGCCTCCCAGGTTCAAGTGATTCTCCTGCCTCAGCCTCCTGAGTAGGTGGGATTAAAGCCGTGTGCCACCACACTCAGCTAATTTTGTATTTTTAATAGAGACAGGGTTTCTCCATGTTGGTCATGCTGGTCTCAAACTCCCGACCCCAGGTGATCTACCCACCTCAGCCTCCCAAAGTGCTGGGATTACAGGCATGAACCACCACGCCCAGCCTTCAGCTTACATTTCTATACCCTGCTAAACTATTAATCAAGTGTGCAAACAGTATAAAGACATATTTAGACATACAAGGACTAAATATATTTGCTTCTTTGCAACCTTTCTCAGGAATCTACAGAAAGATGTGCTGCACAGAGATGACAGAGTAAATCCACAATTCAGAAGTTTGAGACACAAGGTCCAGAGCACAGGGAATCCCAACTAGGAGTAAAAAAGTTCAGAAAAAAGTAGAAAAATTCAGTATGACAGCTGTGCAGTAGGCCTGGAGAGCACGGGTCCAGATCAGAGCTGAAGCCTTCAGGAGGAAAAAACAAAAGAGAATTCGTTGTTGTTGATTTTGTGAAATGGAGTTTTGCTTTTGTCGCCCAGGCTGGAGTGCAGTGGATCTCGGCTCACTGCAACTTCCATCTCTTGGGTTCAAGAAATTCTCCTGCCTTAGCCTCCCAAGTAGTGGGGATTACAGGCACCCACCACCACGCCTGGCTAATTTTTGTATTTCTAGTAGAAACATGGTTTCTCCATGTTGGCCAGGTTGGTCTTGAACTCCTGACATCAGGTGATCTGCCAGCCTCAGCTTCCCAGAGTGCTGGGATTACAGGCATGAGCCACCACGCCCGGCCGAATTATTTGTGAGATTACACATCTGGAAAAATCACTGCTAGTTATTTGTCTAATTTGTTAACCACATAGGAAAAAATAGCTGCAAAGAAAGATAATGAAAGTGGGAAGGAGGGAAATGAGGCAATTATTAGCCTTGGGAAACACCAAAAGAGGCTGGTTGCAGTCTCTTTTGGTATTTCCTTTATTATTTTATTTAAAAATTAAAATAAATTTCTTCACTTTAGAGAAAGTGTAAATCAAATTATGTGGGAGTTTTAATGGGCCAGGCCTGAGAATGGCACACATCATATTTTATTAGCCAGAACTTGGTCTGAATTGTAGGGAAGCCTGGGAAATATTGTCTAGCTGTGTGTGTCCAGGAGCAAGAACAAATACGTTTTCGAGAGGAAGTAGCAATATCTACCACAACAGGTAAAATGTAGGGGTGTGCAGGTGAGGAAGAGCATCTCAGGTATTCATTCATTCAAGGAGCAGCACATACTTATTGACCACCTGCTATTGACTAAGCTTGGTTCCAGGTATGGGCATACAAGAGGGAACAAATAAAAGACTGCTTTTATGGAGTTTCTGTTTAGTGAGGAACAGCAGGTGTAAGCTGGAACCTTCCATGGGGGTTGGAACCTGCCCTTCTAGGCCACTGTGGCTGGAACAGAATTTTAACGATTTTTGCAGGAAGTAATAAGGACTTTGGATTTGATTCTAAGAGCAATGGGACTCCATTAAATCGAATATTGACCAGGGAGTGGCGTGATCTGTTTTATTTACTTATTTAATTTTTATTTTTGAGTTGGAGTTTCACTCTTGTTGCCCCGGCTGGGGTCCAGTAATGCCATCTCTGCTCACTGCAACCTCCCCCTCCTGGGTTCAAGTGATTCTCCTGCCTCAGCCTCTTGAGTAGCTGGGATTACAGGTGCACACCACCACGCCCGGCTCAATTTTGTATTTTTAGTAAAGACGGGGTTTCACCATGTTGGCCAGGCTGGTCTCGAACTCCTGACCTCAGATGATTCACCTGCCTCGGCCTCCCAAAGTGCTGGGATTATAGGCGTGAGCCACCGCACCTGTTTTATGATCAATAATTACTCTGGCCACCTTATGGAAAATGGATTGTCCAGGCAGAGCTGGACAAAAGAATGGAAGCAGACAGACCAGATATTTCAGGCAGGCTAGAGATGAGCGTGGCCTGGCCTTGCCTGGTGCGGTCGTGGCTGACTGGATTGGGTAAAGAACAGGAAAGAAACAACAAGGATGCCTACAGGGGTTTGGATTGAGTCACTGGGGGCACCCTAAATAGGAACTATCTCTGTAGCAGTTTGAGACACCAGCCAGATAAGGGATGTGAACGCTTTTAGGAAAGGTTGAACGGCGGCTGAAATCGCGTGTGTTCCATTTCACAGATGAGAGACTGAGGCGCCACTCGCCTCGCTTAGGTGGGTGAGGAGGCCGAGGTGTGTTGAGCCCGCGCTAGGCGCCAGCACCGAGCAGAGCCCCGCCCGGCCCCTCCCGGCCGGCTTTACCTGTTTGCTGCTCGTGTCCCAATAAAGTTATTGAAGTTGACACTGGTTGCTAAGGAAGTGGGTCGCTGAGCCAGGTTGCTAAGGAAGTGAGCGGCCACTGTCTCTCCCCATCCGGGGCAGCGGGGAATGGCTGAGCCAGGGGTTCGCCGCCCCCGCCGCCGCCGCCGCCGCCGCCGCCGCCGCCCGCTTTTGGCTCGGGCCGCAGGTGAGTCGGAGGTGCCGGGCGTCCGCCGAGCAGGGCCGATCCGTGTGGCTGCCTGGGGTTTTCCCTGCGGGCCCGCGCCGCCGCCTGGTTTAGCTGTCCTGCGAGCCGGAGCATCCTCTGCCCTGCCTCCTGGGCATACTCTGGTCGCCCGGACGGCCTCGCCCCTTCTTCCCCGGGCGGGGTCGCGGCCCGACCCGCAGACAGGGCCACCCTGGGTCGCAGCCCACCTGGGGGCCTTGGGGCTGTGGTCAGGGAACCAGTCTGGGAGGAGAGCGGGGAAACGAGAGCCTGGGGTCCCAACCTCGTTGCTGTCCCGGGCTTGCTGTGTGACCTTGGGCAAGTCTTTTCCCCTCTCTGGCCTTAGTTGACCTGTTTGTCCAGTGTGGTCCTAACCTTGCTTCTCAGAGTGGTTAAGGTGATGAAACGTGTATGTGAAAGTTCCCTAAATGGGGAGATGGAACATTCTCAGGGCACCCTAGCATGGGAGACCAAGCAGCCAGTTTGAAGACTGAGTGAGTTACTAGAGATGTGGTATTTCCACTTAGTAACTGTGTGACCCTGGGCAAGTTAATTTCTCTGAGTCGTCTTTGTCTTATCTGTGAAATGAGATTATAGACTACTGTGGAAATCCAATGAGACTGAGTATGTCAATTAGCTTGGCAAAATAGTAAGTGCTCAACCAGCTATCATGAGGTGTCTAGGGTAAGAGGGCAAGACTTACAGGAGGAGATGACTTTGGGACAGGTAAGGTGTAGGTGTGTGGAGTGCCAGCTCATATGGGTACTTCTACTGCAATGCCAACCTCCAACCCCAGTTTTACTTCTCCATTCTGCTCAGAGCAAGGGAGGTAGTGGACTTCTACAAGTAGCCCTGGGAAACTCTTTGAGGTCAAGCCCTTGGAAATAGTTGGGGTCATGATCTCATTTTCTTTCTTTTCTTTTGAGACGGAGTCTCACTCTGTTGCCAGGCTAGAGTGCAGTGGTGAGATTTCGGCTCACCACAACAACTGCTGACTCCTGGGTTCAAGCGATTCTCCTGCTTCAGCCTCCCACACCCTGCTAATTTTTGTATTTTTAGTAGAGATGGGGTTTCGCCATGTTGGCCAGGATGGTCTTGATCTCTTGACCTCATGATCTGCTTGGCTCGGCCTCCCAGAGTGCTGGGATTACAGGTGTGAGCCACCGGGCCTGGCCCATGGTCTTATTTTCTACTTGGGCTTCGTTGACTCTTCCAGAAGAATATAGGCATCTTTATGTCCTTTGGGAAGTGCTTAAAGCAGTAATAACTATTTTTAAGCATATGATTAAGAAGCACTTTACCAGGTATATTATTTCATTTACTTTTTATATGGACTTTGCCAGGTAGCTGGTGATATTATCCTCATTTTGCCGAAGAAGAAACTGAGGTTCAGAAAAGTAAAGGAAAGGACCTGCCTAAGAATCTTTCTTTTTTTTTTTTGAGACAGTCTCAGTCTGTTGCCCAGGCTGGAGTGTAGTGGCACAATCTCAGCTCAGCAACCTCCGCCTCTTAGGTTCAAGCAATTCTCCTGCCTCAGCCTCCTGAGTAGCTGGGACTACAGGTGTTCACTACCTCGCCCACTCATTTTTGTAGTTTTAGTAGAGACAGGCTTTTGCCATGTTGGCCAAGCTGGTCTCAAACTCCTGGCCTCAAGTGATACACCTGCCTCAGCCTCCTAAAGTGCTGGGATTACAGGCTTTAGCCACTACAGCCAGCCATTGCCTAAGAATCTTGTGTATATTAAGTGATTAAAGTGGACATGTTTCTAGGTAAATGCTGTATTTTATCCTCCATTCACTGTTGCTTGTTTGATTTTGCAACAGTTGCTATTAAAAGGCCATGGGTATTCTTTTCCTACTCTTAACTGGCTAGAAGCTTTTCTTCAAAAGGCAAGGAAACAGAATCTCAGATGAAGCTTCATTTAAATAGATACCATACAAAGTGAGGACCTCAGAAAAGAGCTGGAATTTTTTTTTTTTTTTTTTTTTTTTTTTTTGAGATGGAGTTTTGCTCTTGTTGCCCAGGCTGGAGTACAATAGCGTGACCTCAGCTCACCGCAACCTCCGCCTCCCAGGTTCAAGTGATTCTCCTGCCTCAGCCTCCCGAGTAGCTGGGATTACAGGCGCGCCACCACTCCTGGCTAATTTTATATTTTTAGTAGAGACAGGGTTTCTCCATGTTGGTCAGGCTGACCTCAAACTCCTGACCTCAAGTGATCTGCCTGCCTTGGCCTCCCAAAGTGCTGGGATTACAAGTGTGAGCCACTGTGCCGGGACTGAGAGCTGGAATCTTTAAAAGTGGGCTTCTCTGTCTCTCATTCCCTTCTCTTTAAAATGAGGGGACTAGGCTAGATTATACTGAAGGCCCTTTCAGTGCTGTTAGGCAGTTGTGGTTAAAAGACTGCAATCAGACTACCTGGACTAAAATCTTGGCTCTACCACTTCCAAGCCGTATGCTGCTGAGCAAAGAGGTGCTACTTTACCTCTGAAATGATGCTCAGTGCCTCTGAAATGATGAGAGGACTTCTTGGTAAGGAGCCCTGTGAGGAAGAATTATTCATAGTTAATTTTGAACACCTTGGTGTTGTAATTTCCTCATCTGTAAAATGGGAATAGTAGGCTGGGCGTGGTGGCTCATGCCTGTAATCCCAGCATTTTGGGAGACCGAGGTGGGTGGATCATGAGGTCAAGAGATCGAGACTATCCTAGCTAACATGGTGAAACCCTGTCTCTACTAAAAATTACAAAACTTAGCTGGGCATGGTGGTGGGCACCTGTAGTCCCAGCTACTCGGGAGGCTGAGGCAGGAGAATTGCTTGAGCCGGGGAGGCAGAAGTTATAGTGAGCTGAGATTGCTCACTGCACTCCAGGCTGGCGACAGAGTGAGACTCCATCTAAAAAAAAAAATGAGGATAATAATAGTATATATTATGTATAGCTGTTCTGAGGATTTATTTGAACCCAATATATGTAAAGTGCCCAGCATATTTGGTAAACATTAGCTATTGTTATTTAATCTAATGTGGTGCTTGTACTGTATTTTCCATTTATGGTTCGTAAATGAATAAATTAAAGCATATGATAATACCAGGTCTGTCAACCATAACATCATTGCAGGCATGAAACAGTAGCCATCATGGCATTATATAAATGTTGATATTTTTATACGGTTGCCCCAGGAATCTGTAATCCTGTGTCACAATGGGTTGCAAAGAAAGATGAAAGCTGTTGGTAGGGTGTCAGGTTTGGTAGCCCAACACCCAATTCAGTAAATATTTGCTAAATCCCCTTGTGCTAGGCACATGGAGGATGTGGAGATCAATCCCACATTGATCTCCTTCAAGGAACTCAGAGCTTACTTTGCAAATTACTGCATTTGACATGATTTGACTTCTTTAAATGAATTCATGTCTTATGTTTGCCTGGCTGCAGAGTAAAGCCACTGATTCTAATCTCTTTTGTTGTGTCCCTAGACTTCTGTTAGGTGCCTGGATTAGAAACCTCAGATTGCTTCCTAAGCCTTTTCATCCATTAATTCACAAGCCCCTGAGAAAGAGTCTCCTCTTATGTAACAGAGAGTGACGATACTTGACAATAACAATATGTTGCCTAATAGTTTACAAAAGTGCTTACACTTGCTTACACATACTTTTACTCGTTTAATCTTCTCTGTGTCCCTTCAAGAAAGGTAAGGTGCAGATTAGGATCTCAGTTTTATAGTTGAGAAGTCTGAGGAGAAGCCAAGAAGCCGTGATGCGAATGAGTGATCCATTTCACGTTGGAATTCAGTCTTCTGACTTAAGTGCATTTGCCACTATCCTCCCAGATTTTATTTATCCAGCATCTCCTGAACACCTGGGATGTGTCAGTTGTTTTAGCCTGGAGATATCATGGTAGAAAGGTACATGAGTCCCTTGCTCTCATGCAGCTTATACTCTACTGGCAGCAAACAAAAATACACCAATAAATGAACAAGGGAATTTGGATAAGGAATAAGTGCTGGGGTGAAATCCTGTCTCTACTAAAAATACGAAACTTAGCTGGGTGCGGTGGCGTCTGCCTGTAGTCCCAGCTACTCAGGAGGCTAAGGCATGAAAATCACTTGAACCCAGGAAGCGGAGGCTGCAGTGAGCCGACATCATGCCATTGCACTCCAGCCTGGGTGACAGAGCAAAACTCTGTCTCAAAAAAAAAAAAAAGGCCTTGCTAGGGTAGTGACATTTTTGCTGAGATTTGCTCCCAGGGAGGGGCCAGCCATTTGAAGATGTGTTAGAAAGAAGAGCAAGGGTAAAGGCTGTGAGGTGGGAACAAGCTTGGTAAGTTCTAGAAACTTCAAGAAGGCTTAGAATGGCTGGGACAGGTGAGTCGAAGGCAGAGATGGGAGGTGGTGGATGTAGGGGATGGGAGTGGTGGGGAGCATCTCAGATTATACAGGGCCTTTCTGCTAGAGTAAGGAATTGGGATTTTGTTCTAAAAGCTGTGGGAATCATTGGAGATTCTGGAAAAGGGGAGTGACATGATCTATTTTTGTTTTTTAAAATAATCACTCTGGCCTCTGTGGCCAATGAATTTTAGAGGGCATAGGAGTGGCAGCCAGGAGGCTAGTTAGGAGGTTAGGCAAGAGAAGCTAGTGGCCTTCTAGGTTGGTGGCAGTGGAGGTGGTAAAAGGATGGATTGGGGATGTGTTTTGGAGGTAGAACCAGCAGGATGGTGGGGTGAGGGTGAGAGAATGAGAGGAATTAAGGATGACTCCTGGGTTTTTGGCCTGAGCAATTAAGTAGGTGTTAGAGATGCCATCTGCCTCTGAAATGATGACAGGACTCTTTGGTAAGGGGCCCTATAAGGAAAAATTATTCATAGTTTATTTTGAGCCCCTTAGAGGAGAGGCACAAGGTATAAGCATCATACTTTAAAGTCTGTGGGGAGGAAATCGCAGATTATGCTGACAGAAGCTAGCCAGGTATAACCGATTGAAGCTTGAAGTGCCCACTGTGAACCAAAAAAAAAAAAAAAAAAAAAGAGCCCTGCTTTTCTATAGCATGGCTCTTTGCCAGCCTGTGGAGTGGCAGGTGTGGCTTTGCCAGGGCAGTACCCATCTGTCTTTCTGTCTTGTGCTGTTGGCATTGCAGTGCTGACTCGGGATCTTGGCCGAGGACACCCGACCAGCTCTGGAAGAAGGAGTAGATTCACGAGTGGCGTTCACTCGGTGCCCCAGGTGGCCAGTCTCTCCCTGCCCAAGTGCTTCTTTCCTGGCCACCAAATGTCAGTTCTAGAGTTTCAGAGCTTTTGACTTGAGAATCCCTGGAAAACATGTTGTACTCTACCAGAAATCCTAGAGGATTCTTGAATGGAGTATCTCTTCTGAGCAAGGGAATTTGAGCCTCATTGTTATATATTCCAGTAATTGTACTTGTAAATCTGGGCATTACAATGTTGTACATTCAGCATTGTGAATAGTAAGACTAATAGTCTTTCTACTGCTACTTGTTTATTTAATTAAATTTAATTAATTAATAAATTTATTTATTTTGGAGACAGGGTCTCCCTCTGTCACCCAGGTTGGTGCGCAGTGATGTGATCATGGCTCCCCACAGCCTTGAACTCCTAGGCTCAGATCCTTCTATCTCAGTCTCCTAAGTGACTGGAACCAAGGCATGTACCCTCATGCCTGGCTAATTATAAAACAAATTTTGGGGTCCAGGCGTGATGGCTCACATCTGTAATCCCAGCACTTTAGGAGGCTGAGGCGGGCGGATTGCGAGGTCAGGAGTTCGAGACCAGCCTGACCAATATGGTGAAACCCTGTCTCCACTAAAAATACAAAAATTAGCCAGATGCGTTGGTGTATGCCTGTAATCACAGCTATTCAGGAGGCTGAGGCAGAAGAATCACTTGAACCCAGGAAGTGGAGGTTGCAGTGAGCTGAGATTGTGCCACTGCACTCCAACCTGGGCAACAGGGCAAGACTCCATCTCAAAAAAATTTTTTTGTAGATGGCTAGGTGTGGTGACTCATGCCTGTAATCTCAGCACTTTGGGAGGCCGAGACACATGGATCACCTGAGATCAGGAGTTCAAGACCAGCCTGGCCAGTATATCGAAACCCCATCTCTACTGAAATACAAAAATTAGCTAGGTGTGGTGGTGCACACTTGTAGTCCCAGGTACTCGGGAGGCTGAGGTGGGAGAATCCCGTGAATCCAGGAGGCAGAGGTTAGAGTGAGCCGAAATCACGCCACTGCCCTCCAGCCTGGCAACAGAGTGAGACTCTGTCTCAAAAAATAATAATAATAAATAAATAAAATTATTATTATTATTATTATTATTGTAGAGATGGGGTCTTGCTATGTTACAGGCTAGTCTCAAACTCCTGGCTTCAAGCAGTCTTCCTGCCTTGGCCTCCCAGAGTGCTGGGATTACAGGCATGAGCCACTGCACCTGGCCACCACTACTATTTGTATAATTTTGCAGTTTAGAATGCTCTTTCCTGTGCATTCTCATTTACTAATTGTCAGTCAGTTGAGACCACCTGGAGTACTTATTATCCCCAGTTTACAGATGAAGACATTGCGGTGTGGAGAGGTCACTTGTTTTTGTCAGTAATATTAAGCATCTTCTAGGTGCAGAGTCAGGGAGATCCTTGCTGCTCAAAGTGTATTCTCTGTGACAGAGGACTTTGCCCATGTCCCCAGGACCTTGTCAGAAATACAGAATCTAGGCTGGATGCAGTGGCTTACGCTTGTAATCCCAGCACTTTGGGAGGCCAAGGCAGGAGGATCACTGAAGGCAAGGAGTTCGAGACCAACCTGGGCAAAATAGTGAGACCTCATCTGTATTTTTTTTTTTTTTGAGACAGAGTCTCACTTTGCTGCCCAGGCTGGAGTGCAATGGCACAATTTCGGCTGTTACCTCTACTGCCTGGGTTCAAGTGATTCTCCTGCCTCAGCCTCCCAAGTATCTGGCATTTCAGGCGTGTGCTACCATGCCTGGCTAATTTTTTTTTTTTTTTTTTTTTTTTTTTTTTTTTTTTTTTTTTTTTTTTTTTTTTTTTTTTTTTTTTTTTTTTTTTTTTTTTTTTTT
>PVKP010032252.1:5975-26241 GCA_004027715.1 Plecturocebus donacophilus | reverse complement strand
GGGAGGCACCAGGGCTACCAGGCAAGAGGGTTGTAGTTCAGGGAGCAGCATGGAGGTGGGGGCTGGCACAGATGAAGGGACGTAACAGGCAACTCTGTCCTTGGGGCTCTGCAGGGAAACCAACGGTCATGAGGTTGCGTAAACCTCTACTGGCGCCCTCCCCTCAGCCCCATTCCCCCACCAGGGAACACGTCGTGTCTCATAGAGGGTCCCACATTCCAAATGGGTAGGGTGTCCATGAGGCATCATCACTCTCACGCCTGAGACCTGGAAGGCAGTTTAAAGGCTGAGAAGATTCAGGCTGAGCATTTGGGTAAGAATAGCTGGGATTACTGCAGAGCCTGTTGTGTAAACTGGATTGCTTTTCAGGATGGAGGGGATGTTCTTAACAGCTGGACGGCAGGGCTAATCCAGCCTGCACCAGGCCATGGGGACACGCAGCCCCCTGCCCTCAGGTGGTGCTGGGTCGCCATGCATGCCCGTCAGCCCCCTGGCGGGTTGTCAGTTTGTCATTATACATGCACTGTGACGTTGATGAGGACAGGGGTGGTGCTGCTTTTCTGTAACTTTATTTTATATACAAAGCACTTTCGGGGTCATTCTTTCCTGTTATAAGTTACACTTTCTAAGGGAGAGGGGAGTAGAGTGTTGAGGGAAGGACTGAAGTGTGTTTTGTTTTGTTTTTTTTGAGAGAGTCTCACTCTGTTGCCAGGTGCCAGGCTGGAGTGCAGTGGTGCAATCTCAGCTCACTGCAACCTCCACTTCCTGGGTTCAAGCAATTCTGCCTCAGCCTCCCGAGTAGCTGGGACCACAGGTGCGCGCCACCATGCCCAGCTAATTTTTGTATTTTTTAGTAGAGATGGGGTTCTCAATCTGACCTCTTGATCCACCCGCCTCGGCCTCCCAAAGTGCTGGGATTACAGGCGTGAACCACAGTGCCCGGCCTGTGTTTTGTTTTTGAGACTGAGTCTCACTCTGTCACCCAGGCTGAAGTGCAGTGGCGCGAACCCCGCCTGCTGGGATTATAGGCACTTGCCACCACACCTGGCTAAGTTTTTGTACTTTTAATAGAGACGGGGTTTCACCATGTTGGCCAGGCTGGTCTCTAACTGCTGACTTCAAGTGATCCACCCACCTCAGCCTTCCAAAGTGCTGGGATTACAGGTGTCAGCCACCGGCCGAAGCATGTTTAGGAAGTCTTACTGGGCAGATCTGCTCTGACTAGCTATGCGAGAGGAAAAGCACCAGCTGGTTAAGGATTAACGAGTTGGGAGACCTGACTTCCAACTCCAGGCTTTGCCGGGGCCTCCCCGTGTCTCCCTTTGGGGCTTTAGAATGGCTGGCCCCGCAGTGGAGGCGTTACCACTCCCGACCTTTTCTCACCTGGCCCCCTTCTTTCCTACTCCCTAAGGCGGTGGAAGAAGAAATCCCCAAACTGAAAGAGCAGACGCATTTCACTGTCCGCCTGACGGAGTTCAATCCTGTGGACAAAGTGAATCTGATCAAGGAGATCAAGAACACCATCCAGGGCATCAACCTCGTCCAGGTGGGGCCTGCACCACGCAGCCAGCTCTAGCAGGTTCGGGAGTGGGTGGCCCAGGGCCCCGGTCTCTGACTTCGCTCTCTCTGGCAGGCAAAGAAGGTGGTGGAGTCCCTGCCCCAGGAAATCAAAGCCAATGTCGCCAAAGCCGAGGCGGAGAAGATCAAGGCGGCCCTGGAGGCGGTGGGCGGCACTGTGGTTCTGGAGTAGCCTCCAGCGCCAAGGACTTGTGTTCAGGGGTCCCTGGGACTGGGTGAGGCCCCGCCCTCCCGTGGCCACTGGCTGCACCCCCAGCACCAGGCAGCCAGAGGAGCAGTTTGGAAGTGACAACCGCGTGTGCCACGCAGCGAGGCTGGACAGGCCCCACAGACCTGTGGCGGGGAGGGAGGGACGGCTGCTGCCTGGTGAGGGCACTGGGAGGCCCACCAGGACGTGCCACTGGTGAATGTGCCTCTGGTGGCCGCTGAGAAGAATACACTGTGCAGCTGAGTGTGGAGTGCTGTGCTGTGGCTGGGCTTCGGGGCCAGCACAGGGATCGGGGCTGGTACGGATGGCAGGCTTGTTCCTGCCCCCTCCAGCCGACAGCTGAGAGTCTACAGACATTCACCAGGTTGCCTGTATGTGAGGCCTGTCCTGAGCTCCCACAGCAGGCCTGGTGGATGGCAGTGGAGTGGCAGACCTGGGCCTGTCCTGTTTTGAGGGGCTTGAGTGTGAACCTCCCTATTTTGAGTGTTGGCCCTCGTTAAGGCAACAGGAAGTTCAGCACTTGCCTAAGAAACTGAGGCCGCCTTGGAGCCCGCAGTGCCACCCCAGCTCAGGCTGCAAGTGCCCCAAACCTAAGCCCGGCAAGGGCCGCGAGGGTGTGGGGTGTGGGGTGTACTTTGAATCTGCAGAGCTGGGTGTCAGCTGCTCCTCTGGGGCCCATGAGTGGGGGATCCTGGGACCTGGGCAAAGTGGCAGGAGGGGCTTGTGGGCATGAGGACTGGAAGTGGGGCCACCTTGGCACAGTGGTCACTGTGCACTCAGCGGGTTTCTGGCCCAGCTGGCTCATGACCAAGGCCAGAGACAGGGTGCGTTGAGCACCCGCTTTGGGAAACATACCTGGTGTGAAGGCCCCATGGGCAGCTGTGCCCTTCAACCTCAGTATCCCTGGTGGAAGAATGCCTTGCATGGGACCAGAAAGGGGCCCTGTGTGTCTGGGACCTGCCCACTGGCTGGGATGCCTGGGGAGAGGCAGAGTTTGAGGCTCACTGTGGGTGCCCGCACCCTGCCTGCCCAGGTCCCCTTCCAAGGCCTTCTGGTAGAGTTTCTCTGACTAACATGCTGTCCCCCGGATATTCTGCCTGGTGCATTCTGCCTGGTGCCCTGCTGACCCCAACTGCCTTTTCCCCCTGGAAAAGAGCTCAGGAACCAGTCCTGCTTGGGGTCAGACAGGCATGCTTTCTTCATCCGGGCTGCCCCGAGGCTGGATGGGCTGGCAAAAATCCCCCAACGCAACTCCTACTGTCTGCCCTCATCCAGGAATCCGCCAGGCCACTCTCAGGAGTCACCAGGAGGCTCTGTCCTCCCTGCCAGGGGATCCCCAAGGTGACCTGTGCATGCCAAGGGGCAGGACACTGCTGTGGACACCAGGCCACAGTCCAGAGGCCTTACGGGGCAATCCTGTCCCGTGACCTCACCCAAGCTGCCCCAACCACCCCCTTGGGCCTACTGACATAACTTATGATCCGTTTGAGAATTGCAGGGGTCTTCGTGAGTCCCCTGACCTACAGGTTACAAAATCCATTATTTGAAAAAGGCTCTGGTCTTGGATGCATTTCCTGTTTCCCACGATTCCTTGCCTTCTGGTTGCCCTTCCACAACTCATGGAGTTCACAAGTTTCAGTCTCCTGCTGCTCCTTGCGCTTTTTTTCTTTCTTTTTTTTTTGAGACAGAGTCTCGTTCTGTCGCCCAGGCTGGAGTGCAATCTCGGCTCACTGCAACCTTCGCCTCCCGGGTTCAAGCAATTCTCCTGCCGTAGCCTCCTGAGTAGCTGGGATTACAAGCGTGTGCCACCACACCCAACTAATTTTTGTATTTTTAGTAGAGGCAGGGTTTCACCACATTGGCAAGGCTGGTCTTGAACTCCTTACCTCAGGTGATATGCTCCCTTCAGCCTCCCAAAGTGCTGGGATTACAGGCAGGAGCCACCACGCCCGGTTTCTTTCTAGTTTTTAATAGAAACAGGATCTCTGTCACCCTAGCTGGAGTGCAGTGGCTTGATCAAGGCTCACTGCAGCCTCGCTTGGCCTCCTGTGCTCAAGCAATCCTCTCGCCTCAGTCTCCCAAGTAGCTGGGACTACAGCCACATACCATCACGCCCAGCTAATCTTTTGATTTTTTATAGAGATGTGGTCTCACTGTGTTACCCAGGCTGGTCTGAAACTCCTAGCCTCAAGAGATCCTCCTGCCTCGGCCTCCCAAAATTCTGGGATTATAGGCAAGAGCTGCCATGCCCAGCCTTTTGTGTTCTTTGTAAATCTCTGCAGTTCCCGCTCCTTAGCCGCTGGGCCCTGCTCGTCCTGCTTTGGAGCGGGTCCTTCAGCAGGGAGCAAGTGTTATATGGGTTGGGGTCTCTGCCAACAGCTGGTTCCCGCTCTGTCTTGCAGGTGGCCTTGAGAGGGATGGGTTGCAGCCCAGGCCCAACCCACTCCGTCCTGGAGTGTCTCACAGACCGAGGGGACACTGGCCTTCTAGGCCCTGCCTACCCCAAGGCTTCCATCACCTCTGATTCTTAGTAATTGGGAGCCGATGGATGCAGCTCATCTTGGTTTACACTGAGTGAGACGCCGCCGTGGGCGCGGCCAAGTCTGCTGGACTGAGTCAGGCATGAGCCTGGATGGCCCCGGACAAGGAGGCCAGTCCAGCCCTTTCACTGGGAAATTTCCGTTACAATCAGGCCACCTCCCCCACTTCCTAACTGTAGAGTCTGTTGGCTCTGGGCCTTTTAAGCCCAGCATGATCCCTCTGAGGCCCTGCGGCGTATTTGTGCCATCTCCAGGCGCCCTGCTGAGCCCCAGCCCAGGCTTGCTGCAGGCAGCGCTGCCCCCCACCCTCCTGGTGGCCTCTGGAGAACCTCCACCCACTTCCAGACAGGCATGACTGTTTCCACCCCCAGTGTCCACCCGGCCCCCTTCTCAATCGCACCCGAGGCACCCAGCCAAACCAAAGTCCAGGGGACACTTCCGGGCAGGGCCACCGCCTCTGGCCAGCTGCTCACTCCCCAACCCAGATCTTCCGCTGATGACCTCTGGGGTCAGCGGCCACCCCAGGGTCTACAGGACAGTCTCCCCCAATTGGCTGATTTAGACAGATACAGAGTCTGCCTGCCTACGATGGGGTTACGGCCCAATAAACCAAGCTGAAAGTCCTAAGTATGTGCCTTGCACCTCTGACACAGCTAGGGCATCACTGGGTGCACTGAGGCAGAGTGAGACGCATTCTGGTCCTTGAGGGGGTCCAGGGACCACAAATTGTTTTTCCAGTGCCCCTCACCCTCGCCCTGGTCACCCAAGCTGGAACGGCACGTTCTTCATCCCTGTGGCCCAGTCCTAAAGCAGCCTTGGGGACTTAAATTTCACTCTGCCCAGGAGGTGCACCTGGGCCAGGAACACACCAGCACCTCCTTGTACTTTGCAGGAAAGTGGAATCCAAGCAAGGGCCCAGATGCAGGCCGGCATCTCCTAGGAACTGGAGCCCCAGGACCCATCCCGGGGCCCCACTTCCTGGGTGCTTGCCTGGGGCATCTGGTCAGAGCCAGACCAGAGCTGAGCAGGAGCTCCCGTGCGTCTGTGTGTGGGAAGGCAGAGGCAGGTCCTTTCTAACCGCCTTTTGCCCTCAGTTTTCATTGTCTGGCCCCAAGCAGTTTTTCCTTTTTTTTTTTTTCTTTGAGACGGAGTAGTGCTCTGTCGCCCAGGCTGGAGTGCTATGGCGCGATCTCAGCTCACTGCAACCTCTGCCTCCTGGGTTGAAGCGATTCTCCTGCCTCAGCCTCCGAGTAGCTGGGATTAGAGGCGTGAGCCAACCATGCCGGTTCCCCAAGCCGGTTTTCTGTTCTCTTGCAGCTGGGCCGAGGCTGAGCCCTTGTAGGAGCAGGGGTGGCAGACGCAGGGCCCACGCAGCGCAAACATGGCCCCCACCGGGTGACTCTCGATCCAGCGACTGCGCAGCGGGGTGGCCACGGGGCGCAGGTTCAGGGCCAGGGGCCGGGCCTCCTGGGGATTGGCAGGGAGCCCGCCGCGGTCCAGTGAGCCTAGGGCCGGTCCCCGGGCGGTGGCCCTCGGCGCCGCGCTCCGGCCTGGGGAGAGGAGGACACCAGAGTCCCGGGTAAGGGGAGGCGGCCTTGGAGCACCCGCGCCTCCCCAAGCCGGACCCACCACGCTGGGCGCCCCTGCGCGGCCGCTTTAAGGTCCCGGGCCCCCCCTCCGTCCCTGGGGGCGTGGCCTAGTGGTCCCGCCCCCGGGGCGCGCGCGCGCATTGGCTGTGCGGGGTGCGGGCGCGCGGGCGGCGCTTTGAACCGGGCGCGGGGCGCTGCGGGCCGGTCCGCGTCGGGGTCGTGCCCGGGTCGGGCTGCAGTCTTCCTGGAGTTGGGCGCTTCTGTGCCATGGCGGCCGAGGCGCGCGTGTCGCGCTGGTACTTCGGGGGACTTGCCTCCTGCGGGGCCGCCTGCTGCACGCACCCTCTGGACCTGCTCAAGGTGAGGCCGGGACGCGGGGCGCGGGGCGGAAGGGACCCTGGCGCCGCCGAGGCGCCTGCAACCGCAGCAGTCCGGCCCCACGCGCTCGGGGATCGCCGCGCCCGGGGGCTCTGCGAGGAGAGCGCGAGGCGGCGCCCGACGCGCTGGTGACCGAGCCGGGGTGACGGATCCCGGGTGGCCCTCGGCTGGTGGCCACGGAGCTCGAGGCCTTTGGGGCGCAGCCGCGCTCCCTGGGTTCCCAGCCGACTTCCCAGTTCTCGGCAGGTGGCATTCCAGCCCCAGATCTGCAATTTAATACCTGGTGACCTTGGGCGAGTCACTTGGCCTCTCTGAGCCCCACCCCCATATATTCAAGAACACGCCTTCCTCCTCGTTGAAAGTTATGGTGGGGTGTTCTGTGAGGTGCACAGGTGTTGGCACCTAGAGACTGTGCTGGCACACCCAGGGCGTGGGCCAAGCCGCCGTCCCCCTAGGGGTGCTTAGCACGCTGCGGGACGTGGTCCTGGGCAAGTGGGGTGACCCGGCGCCCCTGATTTCGGCCGCTTCCTCTGGAGAGCTGGGCGGGGACTGGAAGTGATGTTAGGACCAGCACACCCCGGGGAGACCCTGCACGTGTGTGGTCCTGGCCCTATGACATTGGGTATTTCTCAGCACGAGAAGCAGCCACCGTTTATGTTTTTGTTTTTTTTTCCTTAAAAAAAATGCTTATGGGGCAAAATAAGACACAGCTGGCCTTGTGTCCCAGGGACAGCCAAGGGGCATTGTCTTCTGACCCTGCCTTGCCACGGAGAACAAAGAAGAAAGGGCCTGAGGCTTTGCACAGTCTGCCCAGTGGGCCCTGCCCTGTGAACCCGGCTGTGGTCACTGGGCAGCCGCCTGTCTGGGGGACTTTTATTTTAGCAGGCTGCCCAGGGGACCTGTATTTCAGCAGTCTTTGAGTGGATTGGCTTTACTTTACTAACGAGTAAAAATGCTGGCCACTGTGTGAAGGCCAAGTGAGCAGATGTGGGCGTTTGGGGCACCTGAGACCTCGCTTGTCCTGGGAGAGGCCTGCACAGCTCCCAGGCCACAGGCAGCCAGGGCCAGGGAGATGCGGTCACAGGACAGGAAAGTGCTGGCGTGGCCAGGAGGAGCCCCTCCTTGGCATCTGGCTCTTCCTTTCCTCCTGGGTGCCACACAGGTGCCCCCCACCCCCGGGCCTCTCCTACAGGCCTTCTGGGTGTTGAAGGCTGCCGCTACCTGCCTCATCATTGTCCAAGGCCTTTCTGGGCGTTACTGCCCCTTGGCCCCACCCCACCAGGTGCTCTTTGGCTGCAGAACACTGCAAGGGGAGGCAGGGAAGGCAGGGAAGGCGTTCCAGTGGAGGCGGGACTGCCCTCTCGCCTGGAGGGTGGGAGAAGCCGCTGGCTGCCAACAGCAGATGGGGCTGTGGGCAGGGCGCCTCCCTGAGGACTTGCTTGCCAGGGCTCTCTGCCTGGCCGTTCAAAAGATCGTTGTAAAGCTTCTTGATCACTTTGTGCCATGTCCCTACTGTCGGTTCTGGCCTGGACAGGGGCTGCTGCCAGTGTGGGCACCCGGTCCTCAGGCCCAAACCCTCTGTTCTGCCAGGTCACACAATGGGAGGCCCCTTGCTGTCCCCACCCATCTTTGCCACCCCCTGGGCATGCGTGACAGGGGCCATGTATGTGGAGGTCACACTGAGTGGTGGACGGGCTTCTTTGGGGTCAGTGCTGAGGGTGGGACCCAGGAGCTGGGATCCTGGGCCAGGTGCTGCCTTCCTGTCTGGCCCTTGCCCACCCCTCTTCTGCCTGGAGCTCTCAGCTGGCCAGGCTGGGAGGCAGAGGTCTTGTGACTGGTGGAGGCCAAGGAACAGGGAGGTTGTGGGGCTGACAGTCCCTGCATGCCTGCCCACAGCTTCTAGGTGCTTTGTGGAGGAGGCCACTGTGCCCCGTGCCAGCCACACTGTCCCTCGCCCGCTGCTGAACTCCTGCCGCCTTTCAAGGCCTTCTCTGGCCACCTCCTCAGTCTCCTATGGTCCTGCAGGCTCCCTCGCCGTTTCTGAGCCCCCGGAAATGTTTGTCTCTCTTGAGATGTGGTGTGGTGGATAAAAAGTAGGGCTCTGGGGTCTCCTCGCTGGGCCCAAATCCTGATGGCACCAGTGGGTGCGTGACCTCTCCGTGCCTCAGTATCCTTGTCTGCAGAAGGAGAATGGCAAGCCCCTGTGGCCAGTGCAGCAAGGACTCAGGCGGTGCGTGGGGCACTCGGGGCTCGCGGGCTCTCTCAGCTCAGTGTCCACTGCTGTGGTTGCTGGTGGAAAGTGATGGTGTGAGCTGGTTCCAGGCTCGGGTGTGGCGTGTCCGGGCAGGGCTGGTGGGAAGCCTTATCACTGTCCCCTGCCTCGGTTCCCCCCCCGGATGGACCCAGCACCGATCCCTCGGGGTCACTATGGGGTCTGAGAGCACTCACTCCCACAGGTGCATCTGCAGACGCAGCAGGAGGTGAAGCTGCGCATGACGGGCATGGCGCTGCGGGTGGTGCGTGGCGACGGTATCCTGGCGCTCTACAATGGCCTCAGCGCCTCGCTGTGCAGACAGGTGCGCGGAGGGTGCCAGCCTCAGGCTCCCACGTCCCCTCGGGGCTCCCAGACTGCGGCCTAGTCCCATGGTGGGCATCCGAGCTACTTCCATCCCCTTTCCAAGACTTTCTGCAAGGACCGACCCACCGGGCCCAGAGAGCTGGTGACCCCGGAGTGGACCTTCCACGGACATCAGCCCAGTTCTCAGGGCTGGGCCTGAGACTGCCACTTGCCAGTGGGGAAACTGAGGCCCAGGGAGGGAGAGAGCAGGATGCAGCTGTAGATTTGTGAACTGGCTCAGCCGCATGCTGATTCAGTGGCCTTGGGAAGGCCCCTGGGGTCCCTGTGGCCCGCTGGGCTAAGGGGGGCCCTGGCTGGGCCACGGTGGCAAGGCTGTGGGGTGTGGGGCATGCCTGCCCCTCCAAGCCGGGCCCTTCTCCCCAGATGACCTACTCCCTAACTCGGTTCGCCATCTACGAGACTGTGCGGGACCAGGTGGCCAAGGGCAGCCAGGGGCCCCTCCCCTTCCACCAGAAGGTGCTGCTGGGCTCCATCAGCGGTGAGCAGCCGGGCGGGCGGGGCGAGGGGTGGCCGGGGGCTGTGGTCACCGAGTGTCATCACTGGCTGTCTCTGGGGTTTGTGTCACTGCAGGTTTGGCTGGAGGCTTCGTGGGGACTCCCGCGGACTTGGTCAACGTCAGGTGGGTGTCCCCCCACCCCACCTGCAAGGCCAGGGGCTTTCTTTTCCCCCAGACAGACCAGGGCATGCCGGGGTCTCGGGCAGGGTGGGGTCAGCCTGGAACAAGCCACTCGGACCCTGGTGTCCTGGGCATAGGAAGGCAGGTGTCCGAGCCTCGGCGTGCCCCGTCCTGGCGGCCCTGCAGACCAGCATGAGCTTCCGGCTGCCCGTGGGGCTCTGCCAGGGCTGCCCACGCCCCGAGGCCCAACCCCTCCCGCCGCCTCCTTCTGTTTCAGGATGCAGAACGACATGAAGCTGCCCCAGGCTCAGCGGCGCAAGTAAGTCACGGGCGGCCCTGCCTTCTCGGGTGGTTGGAGTGCAGGAGGCTCATGCTGGAGCAGACCCCCAGCCGCTCTGCCGTGACCTAGTGAGGGCTCCAGCAGGCCTCGGTGCCTGTGTGGTCCACGGAGGGGTCCTGACAGCTGTTCTGGACTTGGGGGCGTCACTCTGCCCCTAGGACCTGTGGGTTCTTCCTGCGGGGAGAGGCTTGCTGGATTCGGGGCTGGGCCTGTGTGCACCCCAGGGGGTGTGGAGGTGGAGGCCCCAGCTGTGCAGAGACCACACTTGACAGAAACGCCCAAAGGAGGCACTTGCTCCCTGCCCAGCTCAGGGCAGCTGTACCCACCTGCCTCGGCCTGGGGTCAGCCCCAACTGCAGCGTGAGCTGTTTTCCCCACCCCTTCAAGGACCCCGGGGGAAGAGTTTCTGGCTTCTGGCTGTGCATGCAGACTGTCCCCCCAGGATCTCGGGAGGCTGGCAAGCAGGAGCCTGCATGCTAAGAGCAGTGCCCCGCCGGGGACTCTGCTGGAGAAGATGGACCCTCCCCACGAGGGCAGGCGGGGCTGGCAGGGTGGCTGTGGGATGGCAGGACCAGCCTCAAATATTCCCACGGAGGGATCCTCAGGCCCATGAGGCTTCTGCTTCCTCGAGAACCTCCCAGCCTGTGATGGGGCCCGGGAGGACCCTGGTGGTCGGGAAGCCTCATGTGGCCATTCCGTGTCCCCGGCAGCTATGCCCACGCACTGGATGGCTTGTACCGCGTGGCTCGTGAAGGTGAGGGGCAGACGCTGTGCACGGGTGGGGGAGGGACTGGGCACAAGGGGATTTGGGCAGGGCGCCTGGCCTCACCCCTGGCCTCACCCCTTCCTTGTGCAGAGGGTCTGAGGAGGCTGTTTTCGGGTGCGACCATGGCATCCAGCCGAGGGGCCTTAGTCACCGTGGGACAGGTAGGTCTCCTGTGTAGGGTGGGCACGGGCAGCGCCTGCAGCCTCTGCCCTCCATCTTCAGAGGGGTCATAGAACAAGGCAGTAGGTGCCAAGACCCTCCTGGGGAGCCACCAGCTGTGCCCTAGGTGGGGTGGGGTCGGAGGCATGGGAGGGTCAGGGCCGCAGCTGTGAAGGGCCTCGGCAGGTCCCTGTCTGAGCCTCATGAACAGATGGAGCAGGTACTTGGCCATTGTCAGGTGGTGTCACTTGGGGCCCTGTGTGCTTTCCCCTAGCTGGGGACCACCCCACAGCCCTGACTGTCCCTGTGCCCCTGCAGCTGTCCTGCTATGACCAGGCCAAGCAGCTGGTCCTTAGCACTGGGTACCTGGCTGACAACATCTTCACTCACTTTCTCGCCAGCTTCATTGCAGTAAGTGGCGGGAATGGTTGGGGTGGGCGTCCTCGGGCTGGGGTGAGGGCTGTGGGAGGTGGGCGTCACCGAGCTGGGGTGAGGGCTGTGGGAGGTGGGCGTCCCTGGGCTGGGGTGAGGGCTGTGGGAGGTGGGGGGCCTCGGGCTGGGGTGAGGGCTGTGGGAGGTGGGGGGCCTCGGGCATCTGGCAGTGCCTCCTGGGGCTCACAAGTGGGTGCCAGGACTTTGGGAGCTCGTGGGTCGGCCTGCTGCCCCTGCCAGCATGTTACTGGCCTGCCCGGGAATCAGGTCAAGCGGCTCTTTCGGGACTGGCCTGCGGGTGGGATTCGGCGATGGTGCCCAGGGTACCCGATGGGCCGCTGGTGACGAGCCCCCTCCTCAGGGTGGATGTGCCACGTTCCTGTGTCAGCCCCTGGACGTGCTGAAGACCCGCCTGATGAACGCCAAGGGGGAGTATAAGGTGCGTGGGGTCCCACCCGTGCCCTCGGGCTGCCCAGCCCAGCAAGTCCCCTCACCTCTGCGGGGCGTGGACACTTGACCCAGGGAAGGGTGCCCCCACCATGGCTTCCCTTCCAGTTGCCCATCTCTGCACAGCCCTTGGCCTTGGGAGAGGGGTCATGGCTTTAAGTGCCTTTGCCTTGTTTTTGTTTTAAATAACCTTTCTTGGTCTGGCACAGCGGCCCATGCCTGTAACCCCAGCACTTTGGGAGCCTGAGGCAGGCAGGTCTCTTGAGTCCAGGAGTTCAAGACCAGCCTCGGCAATATACTGAAACCCCATCTCTACCAAAAATCAAAAATTAGGTTTGCTGGCGTGTTCCTGTAATCCCAGCCTCTTGGGTGGCTAAGATAGATAGGAGAATCCCTTGGGCCCAGGAGGTCCAGGCCACAGTGAGCTGAGATTGTACCACTGCATTCTAGCCTGGGTGACCGTTTTTTAAACTTTTTTTTTGAGACAGTCTCGCTCTGTCGCCCAGGCTGGAGTGCAGTGGGGCAGTCTCAGCTCACTGCAACCTCTGCCTCCTGGGTTCAAGTGATTCTCATGCCTCAGCCACCCAAGAAGCTGGGATTACAGGCGTGTGCCACCATGCTCGTTTAATTTTTGTATTTTTAGTAGAGACGGGATTTCGCCACGTTGGCCTGGCTGGTCTTGAACCCCTGGCCTAAAGTGATCTGCCCACCTTGGCCTCCCAAAGGGCTGGAATTGCAGGCGTGAGCCCCCCTGCGGCCAGAACATTTCCTTAGCAGATTAACAGAGGTGGTGCTGCTCCCGGCAGTTGGTGCCACATAAGTGCTCTGGCCTCCCGCCAGCTCCACGGCGCTTCCACGTTTGCAGAGCCCAAGCCCTCTTCCCACTCTGCTCCCTGACCCTGCCGTGCCCCCTCCACTTGCTGGACCCTGGGCTGCACCCCTGGGCCCTGGTTTTACCGCATCAGCAGGCAGGGCAGCCGCTGACCTGGCCGGGGCTTGCAGGCCTGTGGTCACCTGATAGCAGCCAGCAGCCGCCGCTCACACCCACCCCACACCCCATGTTGAGAGTGCACAGGCCAGGAGCCTGGCTGGTGCCTGGGAGGGGATTTTCGTGGCCTTTTGGGTGACAAGCAGCCTTTTTTATTTCACTGCGTTTTCTGCAGGGCGTTTTCCACTGCGCTGTGGAGACAGCGAAGCTCGGGCCCCTGGCCTTTTACAAGGTGCAGTGGGGGTGGGGGTGGCGGTGGCGGTGGCTCGGGCAGCGGGAACAGGTCCCTTCGGGCTCTGCGTCTCTCATTTCACCGTCTCCTTCCAGGGCCTTGTCCCAGCTGGCATCCGCCTCGTCCCCCACACTGTGCTCACCTTTGTGTTTCTGGAACAGCTTCGCAAAAACTTTGGCATCAAAGTTCCGTCCTGACCGGCTGTAGGAATGGCTGGGCCGCCAGGCCAGCAGAGCTAGACCCTTCCAAAGAGTCCCTGAGTGTCAGCACCAATCCCAGCGCCTGCTCCTGGGGCCACGGCCTCTCTGCAGGCCCCAGCTGTGTCCCCCACACCCCAAGCTTGCTGGCTCCTCCTGGCCTCGGCCCCTCCCGGCTGTAGCTGCACTCCCACCCCTGCTCTGGCTCCCAGGCTCCACAGGCTCGGCGCTGGGTGGCCTTGCCCCTCTCCCGATGGCAGCCCCTCAGGGTGACAGAGGCCACCAGAGGCTGGTTTCCTCCTCGTTCCTGGGCTGAGGGAGGGGTGTTATTCCTGCCTCCTGCCCTGAGGCCCAAAGCAGCATCTTCCAGTGTGTTCCATCGAGGACTTGGGTGGTGGGGAATGGCGCCCCCGGGTGGATGCTCACAGAAGTGCAAGCCATGCACTGTGTATCCGCTGAGAGGGGCCAGCCCTTCCACCTCCTCCGGCAGCTGCAACTCCCACCAAGACCCTGCTGCTGGGTCCCACCCACAAACAACGCAGACCACGAGCCAGTGCCTGGAGGGAGGGGCCCAGAGTGGTTCTGCAGCCATCGCGAGTGAGGGTGGAGGGCCACCAAGGTCCACCCCCATCCGCCCCGCAGTGGCTTTAACAGTTTTGCCAAAGCCTCTCTGCTCCCCAGCAGGCGGTCTTCGTCTTCAGGTATTGTGCCTGCGTCTCTTGGGCCCTACACCCTCCCGCTTGGCTCCCTGGGGGAATGGCCCAGCCAGGCTGTGGTCCCTCCTCAGGGCCTCCTCCGGATGTGGAGTCCAACGGGGTGGCTGCGGCCTCCCTCTGCCTTCCTGGTCGCTGGGCTCCACCCCACCTGGGAAGGGCACCTGCTCTGTGGGGGCTGCAATCAATAAATGCGGCAAGCTGCTGCGTCTGTGCCTGCCTGCACCGCCTGCCCGCTGGCTGCCGTGCTGTCCAGTGCAGTGGGACCCCTGCACCCCCTAAGGAGGGCAGAACCAGGGCCCTTCAGGGAGGAGCCAGGGGCCTGGCTGGACATTTGGGAGGCCTTTGGGTGGAGGAATTGGGGAAGTAGGGGGAAGGGAATGAGACAGTGGGGCTGGGCTTGAGGGGTCTCAGACAGTGTAGAGCTCTGGACCCCGTGGGGCCACCCACCAACACTAAGCACTTTTTTTTTTTTTTTTGAGACAGGATCTGGCCCTGTCCTCCAGGCTGGAATGCAGGGGCGCGATCTTGGCTCACTGACCTGGGCCTCCTGGGCTCAAACCAGTCTCTTACCTCAGCCTTCCAAGGAGCTGGTGCTATGGGCGTGCACCACCACACCTGACTAATTTTTATATGTTTTTGTGGAGCGGGGGGGTCTCACTATGTTACCCAGGCCGGTCCCAAACTCCTGAACTCAAGGGATCTGCCCACCTTGACCTCCCAAAGAAGCCTCCCCGCACTTTTTTTTAAGTCAAGGTCTTATTGTGTGGCTCTGGCGGGAGTGCAGTGGTGCAAACAGCCTGTGGTCCCAGCTGCTTGGAAGGCTGAGGTGGGAGCGCTTAAGCCTTCAAGTTCAGTCTGCAGTGAGCTATGATCACACCACTGCACTTCAGCCTGGGTGACAGAATGAGACCCCATTTCAAAAACAGAAAATGTAATGGCAGGCCGGGTATGGTTGCTCATGCATGTAATCCCAGCACTGTGGGAGGCTGAGGCAAGATCTCTTGAGCCCAGGAATTTGAGACCAACCTGGACAATTTGTTGAGACCCCCATCTGTACAGAAAGTTTAAAAATTAGCTGGGTGTGGTAGCACGCACCTGTAGTCTCAGCTATTTGGGAGGCTGAGGTGGGAGGATTACTTGAGCCTAGGAGATCGAGGCCACAGGAAGCCGTCACTGTGCCATTGCACTCCAGCCTGGGCTACAGAGCAAGACCCTGTCTCAGAAAAAAAAAAATCTTTGATATACTCAAATATGCATTCAGTGCTCAAATTTCTGAAGGTGAATGCACTGCCAGGTGCATTTTGTGAAGAGCTGGTTTTGTTTGGATGGAGACCAGCAGGAGCTCTGAGGTTTGTACATGGTACCCAGTGCCCAGATTGGAAATTCACAACCAGGGAGGGAGTGGGTAGGTTCTGGGGAAGACTACTGCTTCTTAAGAAATCAGGTGGTTCAGAAAGGCAGCTCTGGCCAGCAAATCCCAAAAACTGCAGATGCAGGGGCCACATTCTCAGAGCTGCTTTGATGGAAACACTGGAGGATTGGCTGTCATGCCAGGGCACTGGGGCCACCCTGGAGGCTGGCATCACTCCCAGCCCCTCTCTGCAGTCAGCCCCACTAAGACAGTTCCAGTTGGGATGAAAGTGCCCAGTCTGGTTTGGCAGGGCCAGGCCTGGCAGTGGGCCACCGCAGGGCAGGGGCAGAGGGCAGGGTGGGAGAGGAGGCCAGTGGGAGGGCTCCCCACCTACCCTCCACAGAAGCCACAGGGCACAGCCCCTTGGAGAGGGGGGGTAGGTCAGAGGGGGTGTCAGTCCTGGGGTTTCACGGCCCTTACCCCACAGGCCCTGCAGGCTACCTGGTCCCAAGGCAAGAAGCTAGCCAGTTTCACGCTTGGGCCCCAGGAACGGACCTGGACCCTGCTGAGTCAGCATTTCATCTGTCACCTGCTGAGTCAGCAGTCACTTGCATGCATTTTTTTTTTTTTTCTTTTGGATGAAGTCTTGCTCGATTGCCCAGGCTGGAGTGCAATGGCACAGTCTTGGCTCACTGCAGCCTCCACTTTCTGGGTTCAAGCAATTTTCATGCCTCAGCCTCCTGAGTAGCTGGGACCACAGGTGCACGCCACCAAACCTGGCTAAATTTTGTGTTTCTAGGAGAGATGAGGCTTCACCATGTTGGCCAGGCTGGTCTCGAACTCCTGACCTCAAATGATCCCCCTGCTTTGGCCTCCCAAAAGTGCTGGAATTACAGGTGTGAGCCACCGCACCAGGCTTCCATGCATTTTTTGTTAAAAGTACATGGACTTTGTAATTTACAAAAAGTTACACAATAATCATTTAATGTCGAAAAATTTCAACAAGGATGCCAAGACAATTCATTGGGGAAAGACTATTGGCTGGGTATGGTGGCTCACAGCTGTAATCCCAGCTCCTCAGGAGGCTGAGGCAGGAGAATCGCTTGAACCCGGGAGGTGGAAGTTGCAGTGGGCCAAGATCACGCCACCACACTCCAGCCTGGGCGACAGAGTGAGACTCCATCTCAAACTCAAACACACACACACATTAACCGGGTATGGAAGTGCACTCTGTAATCCCAGCTATTCAGGAGGCTGAGGCAGGAGAATTACTTGAACCCAGGAGGCAGAGGTTGCAGTGAGCTGAGATTGTACCACTGCACTCCAGCCACGAGAGTAAAACTCCATCTCAAAAGAAAGGCTGGGCGCAGTGGCTCACACCTGTAATCCCAGCACTTTGGGAACTGGGCATGGTGGCACATACTCGTAACTTCAGCTACTTAGGAGGCTGAGGCAGGAGAATTGCTTGAACCCAGGAGGCAGAGGTTGCAGTGAGCTGCGATCACACCATTGCACTCCAGCCTGGGTGACAGACGGAGACTCCATCTCAAAAATTAAATAAATAAGAACAGTGCTTGGACCCCCAGTCTGTAGCAACCAGTCCAGGAAGCCAAATGGCAGTTCCTGCAGCCGTTGGCCCAGACCTGGTTAATAAGTGCCCTAAGTTTTTCCCTTCCCCTTTTTCTTCCCCTTCCCTTCTGTTTCCCTTTCCTTTCCCTTGTTTCCCTTCCCTTCAGTTTCCTTTTCCTAACCCTTCCATTTCCCTTCATTTCCCTTCCACCCCTTCCCTCTCCTTTCCTTTCCTTCCCTTCCGTTTCCCTTCATTTCCCTTCCCTTCCCTTCCGTTTTCCTTTGTTTCCTGTTTCAGTATTTTGCATACGCACTGTCCATTCGCACATACCCGCCCTAAAACTGAGAAGAAAACGGGCAAACATTCATGACCTCAGATTTGGCAAAGGATTCTTAGATTTGACTCCAAAAGCAAGAACAACAAAATAAAAAATAGACAAATTGTGATTCTGTAAGGCCAGACGCGGTGGCTCACACCTATAATCCCAGCACTTTGGGGGGCTGAGGCAGATGGATCACCTGAGGTCAGGAGTTCAAGACCAGCCTGGCCGACATAGTGAAACTCCGTCTCTATTAAAAATACAAAAATATTAGTCAGGTGTGGTGGAGCACACCTGGAGTCCCAGCTACTCAGGAGGCTGAGGCAGGAGAATCGCTTGAACCCGGGAGGCAGAGGTTGCAGTGAACCAAGATTGCACCACTGCACTCCAGCCTGGGCAGCAAGAGCAAAACTCTGTCTCCAAAAACAAAAAAAAACAACTCTGCTTCAAAGGACACTATGACACTCCCAGGGAAGTGGGAGACAGCACACAAACGGGAGGAAATATCTGTAAATCATACCAGATAACGGACTACAATCTACAAGAAAACTCTTACAACAAGAAAGAATTTTCTTAATGGCACAGGATGGCCAAAAAACACATGAAAAACCACTCAACATTATTGATTATTAACGAAATGCAAATCAGAACCACCATGAGATGCCAAACCATCCACTAGGCTGACTAAAATCAAAAGAACAGGGCTGGGTGGAGTGGCTCACACCTGACATGCCAGCACTTTGGGAGGCTGAGGTGGGAGGGTCACCTGAGGTCAGGAGTTCAAGACCAGCCTGATCAACATGCAGAAACCCCATCTCTACTAAAAATACAAAATTAGCCAGGTGTGGTAGCGCATACCTATAATCCCAGCTACTCAGGAGGCTAAGGCAGGAGAATCGCTTGAACCCGGGAGGCGGAGGTTACAGTGAGCTGAAATAGCACCACTGCACTCCAACCTGGGTGACAGAGGGAGACTCTGTATTTAAAAAAAAAGAGGCGGGCATGGTGGCTCATGCCTGTAATCCCAGCACTTTGGGAGGCCGAGGCGGGTGGATCACGAGGTCAAGAGATCGAGACCATCCTGGCCAACATGGTGAAACCCCATCTCTACTAAAAATAAAAAATAATTAGCTGGGCGTGGTGGCACGCGCCTGTAGTTCCAGCTACTGGAGAGGCTGAGGCAGGAGAATTGCTTGAACCCGGGAGGCAGAGGTTGCAGTGAGCCGAGATCACACCACTGCACTCCAGTCTGGCACCTGGTGACAGAGTGAGACTCTGTCTCAAAAAATAAATAAATAAAAAAGAAAAGAAAAAGATATCAAATGGATAGAAATTGACAAACGGTGAGGATGTGGAGAAATCAGAGCCGTCAAGCGCTGCTGGGAATGGAAGGTGATAGGGCCGCTGTGGAAGAGTCTGGCAGTTCTTCAAAGTGTTAGAGTGACCATCAAACCCAGTAACTTCATGCCTCTGTACATACCCAAGAGGAAAGACAACATGTATTTATAGAAACATGTACACAAATGGAGATGAGCATGGTGGTGCGTCCCAACTACCCAGGAGACTGTAGTGGGAAGATTGCTTGAGCCCAGTAGTTCAAGGCCAGCTTGTGCAAGTTAGTGAGACTCCATCACTCCATCTCTACAAAAGTTTTTTTTGTTGTTGTTGTTTTTTTTTTGGAGACAGTCTTGCTTTGTTGCCAGGCTGGAGTGCAATGGTGTGATCTCAGCTCACTGCAACCTCCACCTCCTGGGTTCAAGCAATTCTCTTGCCTCAGCCTCCAGAGTAGCTGGGATTAAAGGTACCCGCCACCATGCCTGGCTAATTTTTTGTATTTTTAGTAGAGACGGGGTTTTACTATGTTAGCCACACTGGTCTTGAACTCCTGACCTCGTGATCCACTTGACTTAGCCTCCCAACGTGCTGGGATTACTGGCGTGAGCCACCAAGCCTGGCCCAACAATTTTTTAAAAAATTAGCCGGGTGTGATAGTGCATGCCTGTGGTCCCAGCTATTTGGGAGGCCAGGTTGGGAGGATCACTTGAGCCCAGGAGGTGGAGGCTGCAGTGACCTGAGATTGCACCACTGCACTCCAGCCTGGGCAACAGAATGAGACCCTGTCTCAATAAACAAAGAAATAAAACAACATGAAAATGTAGGAGCCCGATGCAGTGGCTCACGCCTGTAATGTCAGCACTTTGGGAGGCCAAGTTGGGCAAATCATGAGGTCAGGAGTTTGAGACCAGCCTGACCAACATGTTGAAACTCCGTCTCTACTAAAAATACAAAAAATTAGCTGGGTGTGGTGGCAGGTGTATGTAATCCCAGCTACTTAGGAGGCTGAGGCAGGGAGGCAGAGGTTGCAGTGAGCCGAGATCGCATCACTGCACTCCAGCCCAGGTGACAATGTGACGCGATCTCAAAAAAACGGAAAATGTAGCGTTTAGGAGCACATACCGCGGTTGTAAAAGAAAAAAGGGGAAACAATTCCTGTAAAGTCAGAAGGATGTGGGTCGGGAAACCTGTAACTGGTGCCAGTGGCTTCTGGAAGCTTCTGGAACACTGGTTCTGCTCCCCACCTTGTCCTAAGCATCTGCCTTATCATCAGTCACTTAGCTCTCCATTTTTTTTTTTTTTTTTTGAGACAAATTTCGCTCTTGTTGCCCAGAGTGCAATAGTGTGATCCTGACTCACGACAACCTCTGCCTCCCGGGTTCAAGTGATTCTCCTGCCTCAGACTCCCAAGTAGCTGGGATTATAGGCATGTGCCACCACGCCTGGCTAATTTTGTATTTTTAGTAGAGACGGGGGTTTCACCGTGTTGGTCAGGCTGGTCTCGAACTCCTGATCTCAGGTGAACTGCCCGCCTTGGCCCCACAAAGTGCTGGGGTGACAGGCGAGAGCCACCACACTGGCTTTTCTTTTTTTTTTTTTTTTTTTTGAGACAGGGCCCTGCTCTGTAGCCCAGGCTGGAATGCAGTGGCGTGATCTCGGCTCACTGCAACCTCCACTTCACAGCTTCAATTGATTCTCGTGCTTCAGCCTCCTGAGTACCTGGACTAAAGGTATGTACCACCACATCAGCTAATTTTTTTTTTTTTTTTTTTTTTTTTTTTTTTTTGTAGAGACTCGGGGATTGGAAAACGGTTTCCGTCTGTTGCCCACGCTGGTCTTGAACTCCTGGGCTCGAGCAATTGGCCCAC
>PVKP010032251.1:0-26137 GCA_004027715.1 Plecturocebus donacophilus | reverse complement strand
CAAGCCTTGTTCTCTTGCTGATGAGGAGCTGTGATCCCCTGTAGGAGGAGAGGCATTCTGATTTCGGGTGTTCTCAGCCTTTTTGCACTGGTTTCTTCCCATTTTTGTGGATTTATCCACCTGTCGTCTTTGTAATTTCCAGATTGGGTCTCTGAGTGGACGTCCGGCTTGTTGGTGATGAAGTTTTTTCTGTTTCTTAGTTTTCCTTCGGGGGGCGCCCCTTCCCCCACAGACCTGGGCCTTCCCGGGTTCAGCTGTGCTCGCTCTCTCCTCAGCGCTTCCAATTGCTGCTCTCCTTGTGGGGATGGGACCAGCGGAGCCTTTGGGCACCCAGTCCCGTACATTCCGCACTGAGAAGCACCGCGCCGGCCAAAAGAGTCGCGCTGGCGACCCGGGTGGCTCCTTCGCCGGGAATCTCCCAGTCTGTGGGCATCAAAAATTCGCCTGCAATTGCGGCATCCACTCGCTCTCTGCGCTTTCACAGGGAGCTACAATCCTGAGCTGCTGCTACGCAGCCATCTTGGATCTCTCTCTCACTTTTATTCTTTATAATATTCAACTGATAAATATTTAAGAGGAATAAAGCAGCAGCTAATACCAGTAACAAAGAATGAGTGGCCTATGTGAGCCCACATGAGGGAATGGAACAGTGACACTGGGGTGGGCACAGTAGCCTATGTCCGTGTGTCTGGTCTGGGGAAGCAAAGTGAAAAATCCTTCTTCACGGACAGCTCACACTCTATCCAGGAGGGCAAAACTATTACAACTCAAACAAATGAGCACAACACATGGCTAAATGGCAAGTCCTCAGTTCAAAAAAGGGATGGAAATAGCTGGACATAGCTGAAAGTACTTAACATACGATGTAACCAAACTGGATTCTGCAGGATATGCACGTGGACAGCAACAAGGAAACAGGTGGGGATGGACGTGTGGCTGGCATCAGGCCACTACAAAATCTCAGCCTGGCTTGAAAGCCCGTGGGAAGGAATGCTGGCTAAACACTGATCTAAGCTGGAACTCTAGCAATCTCAGACGGAAAATAAAACAACAGTGTTCACAAGATCAACCTAAAGTTATACTGGTGGGAATTGTGATTTGAAAGAAAATTCCAAACGAATCGATAGGTTAATTGCAAGAGAAGTTTTAAAAAGTGTTGCAATATTTACACAAATGCTCTTTATATATATTAAGAGTGGAAAATTTTTATGCTGCATAATATAAGTAAATAAATGAAATAAAAGGTAAATAATTCAGAGCTTCTTACTCTTCAAAAAAATGTGTGAAATATATGCATTTTCTAGCTAATTTGTCATCTATTCTTTAATTCTGTATTGAATTTGTGATTTCACCATTTCTCAATATTAAAAAGAAAAAAAATCAATAATCTCAAGTGATAAAAAACACCTGGAAAATAATGGCTTTACCAATGTAATTGAAATCTAAATTAAACTGGCCCTAACTTTATGTTATTTGGGTACTTTTCATGAAGTAATTACTACCTCTGTTCAATGTTCAGTCAAGCCTTGAAATTATAGAGGAGGAGGAGGAAGAAGGGAAGGAGGAGGAGGAAGAAAAGGACTCCTTTGAGAGATACTATTATGTTCACCGGACATATACTGGTATCTTGACAGAGCATTTCAGTAATGAGTATGCTATTTTTATGTACCAGATAAAAATAAGCTCAAATCCTTAGATATTTATACTTCTGTAAGTACAGCATTACTATACTAAAACACACTATTTAATATTTTTAAATAAGGCAGTTTTCTCAGCGGTCACAAACTATATTTACTTTTCTATATTTTGCATCCATTAACCATAAAAATATATTCTGTTACAAAAATATCCTTCAGTAAACTCAACAGCAGAGAGCTCGTCTCAGAGTTTCATATGATCAAAACCTTATGAAATCTCTTTATTACAGATGGAACTCTTTCTAAATCAGAGAAAGAGATGATAAAATCAAATTTTCAGAGCATACTAAAAGATTTCTTTGTAGGCCCTGACTTATTTCTTCCTGAGTTATTCTTTATGTTTTATTTAAAAAAATTTTTTGGAGAGACAGGGTTTCACTCTGTTGCCCAGGCTGGTCTTGAACTCCTGGGCTCAAGCAATCCTCTTGCCTTGGCCTCCCAGACTGCTGAGATTATAGGCGTGAACCATCATGCCCAGTCCCCAGAGTTACTCTTCTTAAAGAACATGACCTAAGAAAGTAACAATGAAAATAAATCTATCCTTCTCTTCCTCACCCCAAAAAGACTTTAAAAAATCATAAAGCAGCTCTGATCATTTTTTAAAAAGTATTTTTTAGACCTGATCAGCAGGAAGTAGCTACGATCTTTTTAATAGTGCCCAGTTTTACAAATGCAAAACCTGATTGGAGAGACTGTCCAAGGATGCCTCTATAATCTTTCTCTGACTCGCCTTTTCCTCCTGGGTGGCTGCTTGGAGAGCAATCCCTCAAGGTCCCCTTCTCCATTTGCCCGCACTCCAGAAATCCAATACCAATTAATTAGATTTCTACTTTCAAAGCGAAGAACAAAACCCCATCTCTTCAGGGACCATGTTAAGATGAGTCATACCACAAACTGGGGAAAAATCATTAATATTATATTCCATATGTTTTTTTTGTAAGTAATTATTATTCATGCTTTCTCTAAGAACAAAAGAAAAGGTGAACAGGGTAGAATTTGATTCTAGAAATATAGGTAATTTGAAAATACAAGGAAAAAAAGATTTATTTTTGAAGTAGCTGTATTAAATTGCTCATTGGCATGTACAGACTAAATTTGTTATTTGTTTATTTTTAGAGACAGGGTCCCACTATGTTACCAGGCTGGAGTACAGTGGTCATTCACAGGTGTGATCACAGCATACTACAGCCTTGAACCTTTGGGCTAAGCAATCCTCCTGCCTCAGCCTTCCAAGTAGCTGAAATTACTGACACATGCCACTGTGCTCGGCTCCAGGCATAAACTGAAAGTAAACTTCCAGTCTTCTGATGAGAACAGTAATACATTAGAAATTGATCCTAGCAAAAAATAATTTATTTTTAAAAGAGTACAATTAAATATTTTTAAATTATCAAGTGATTTTTTTTTAAAAAGGCCTTACATAATCTTCTGAAGAATCATTTATTAATTTTGGTAGCTTATAAACTCTCATAGTATTAGGTATTCTTAGTCAATTTTTTATTAGGCAACTGAACTGAGATTATAAACTCAAGAGTTTTTCCACAAAGCATTACCAGAACAGAGTTCTATCTCTTCACTGGGGTGACAGGAATACTCAGGGGACAGCCACATAATTGTTCTAACTCCAGCAACAGCAGTGGGAAACCACTACTGATTACTTAGAAACCTAAACGCTGTTTAATGAGTCCCATTATAGGGACAGGGTGACACTGTCACTATGGCAGAAGTTGATACTCTTGCTTTTTCCTTTTTTGGGGATCATCTAAAGAGGCTGTAGAGAACGTGTAGATATTAGCCTATCTTTAAAAAGTCAGAATCCAAACAAATGTCACTCACTCTGTAATAATGCATCTACTGAGAGATAATCCACAGGGTATATACATACATATAGAGACATTTTAAGACATCCATGTTTGGAGATCCCTGATGTGTAAAGATAGTTAAGAATTTACGTTATCTTTATGATTGGTCAAGCCTGAGGATAGTTGTTTTTACAGAAGTTGTATTATTTAGATTAGATAAAATTAGAGTCTTTGACTAAAATGGAATCTGATACTTTGTGTAGGTTTTATAATTAATTCATCTGCTTCAAAGTTAGTAAAATCACTCACCCAGAAATGTACAAATTTTTCAGTAGACTGACGTCAAACACAAGTCTAATCACCTCCACACAAATTTTAAGATTCTAATAGAAAAACATCCACGATTTCTATCTTTTTCTACATTAAAGAACTGGATCAGCAGTGAGACCAATGCAGAGCAAAGAAGTCACTGAAACAATGATAGGTAGTTTCTGACCAAGCACTATGGATGAAATATTACAGGAAAAGTTATGTAGCATCTCAAAGGTTCTAGAAGGTAAAATGAGAGAATTATGCATCTGCACCCAACTAAAATTAGAAAAGCTGCCATATGGCTTTGTGAAGCCAGCAGCACATTCTTATTCATTAGGAAGCATTCTGCTAACATAAAAACACAAGGCCCTTCCTGTGCTCTCCAAATGTGTTTATCTTTTCAACATTAATGCACTATATATCATCAAGCTGCTGAAATCTCCTGCCATGCATATTAAAAGCGTGCAGCTGCACTTTCTTTAGTAGTGGGAGGAACCTAAGCTGCAAGTTGCCTCCCTCTTTTTCTGACATTGAGCTTCTTCTCAATATCATGATTTCCCTTCAGCATGAAGAAACAGCAAAATTAACCAATCTCAAGGCCATCTCCATCCAGCAAAACCCTCTCACTCTCACTTTAGAGAAAGCAACATACTTGGTTTCGTTTTCATCAATGGTAAGGCATGACTACTTAAATAGAACCAGAAATCATGTTGCAAGTTTCAAATACATAGGCCTACTTTTAAAATTACGTGCTACATACAGTTATCAAGAGAAAGGACAGTAACCAGAATAGACTCTGAGTATAACCAACTAGAACATGCTTTTGTTCATAGGAACTCACTGTCATTCCCTCTGCTATCGCCCATATATATTTCTATTTAATAGCCCATTTCATATGGTACCTATCAGTACTGAATTTACTGATAGGTAAATGGGCAGTGGAAAATCTTTCATGATAAGTCATGTGAGTGGATAACAACTTGTCCAAAATCTTTCTTTCATATAATCCAAATTCCTGCGGCTCACAGTTCACGTCCTATAGGAGCTTAAACTTAAAGACCAACTGCAGAAAAATACTTAGGCACACAGTAAACATGTAGACACTGAAAGAACCCATGGGGCCGGGCATGGTGGCTCATGCTTGTAATCCCAGCACTTTGGGAGGCTGAGGTGGGCGGATCACTTGAGGTCAGGAGTTTGAGACCAGCCTGGTCAACATGGTGAAACACCATCTCTACTAAAAACACAAAAATTAGCCAGACGTGGTGGTGCATGCCTGTAATCCTAGCTACTGGGGAGGCTGAGGCACAAGAATCACTTGAACTCGGGAGTTGAAGGTTGCAGTGAGCCAAGATTGCACCACTGCACTCCAGCCTGGGTGATAGTGCGAGACTCTGTCTCAAAAAAAAAAAAAAAAGAACCCATGGAAACATGGCTTCAGAAGTACTTCAAGTTAGTGAACTGAAAGCCAACAAATATTAAATATTACACATACAACTAAATTTATTATGGTAGCATTCATTCATTCCCTGATATGATAATGGTGCATCTCTACTTGCACCTTCCACAGCAATGGAGTGCTGAGAGGTGAAGGCAAATTAAAATATAAAAACTGCTATTTCAGAGTAAATTCTAATTTATTGGGCTCTGCTCACTAAAGTTTTGGGAGTTACTTGAACAAGAAAACAGGAATCATAATTTGCTTACAAAGTTGAAAGGTGAAACTGAGACTGGATGAAAGAAGTAAAAAAATCAATGGGTGTGAAAGAAATGAGAAGTGAGGTGAGGCTCAAATTCAGGACTTATTCAGAAGATTAGGAGTAAGTCTGTCAAAAGACCAAATTATAAGAATGTTTTATTTTAGGCTGGGCGTGGTGGTTCACATCTGTAATCCCAGAGCTTTGGGAGGCTGAGGCAGACGGATCATCTGAGGTCAGGAGCTTGAGACCAGCCTGACCAATATGATGAAACCCTGTTTCTACTAAAAATACAAAAATTAGCCAGGCGTGGTGGCATGCACCTGTAATCCCAGCTACTTGGGAGGCTGAGACAGAATCGCCTGAACCTGAGAGGCAGAGGTTGCAGTGAGCTGAGATCGCACCATTGCACTCCAGCTTGGGCAACAAGAGCAAGATTCCAACTCAAAAAAAAAAAAAAGTTTTATTTCTTCCAAAGATGAATGTCAACTCAAAAGCAAGGCCAACAAAATTACACTATAGGAGTACTTAATAAAGTTTCTGATAAATAGGTAAAAATATGAAAATTATATTAAAAAGTTGTTTCTAAAATTCTAAGACATTGGTCTTAGTCATGCAACTTTTAAAATTTCCTAAATCACAATTCTGTTTATTAGCGCAGTAAACCTCATCTCCCATTACTCCTAGCTTATACACCACAGCAATATTTAGTACCTATTCCCCAAATGCATCACATTCTTTCAAGATTTTGAGCATTCTCTCAGATCGTTCCATTGGCACAGATGCCCTTCCACTCCTTCTCTTGGAAGACGCTGCCACAGCTCCAGAAAGATCATGTCGATCAAGTTGGGCCCCTGCTGCTGTGCTTCTATGATGCCCTATGCCCATCCCCACCTTAACGCTCACCTCATCATTTTGAAATGATCTATTTTCATGTCTATCCCTTTTCACTGCATTGCTGGCTCCTGGCTGTAAGAAATGACTTTTTATTTGCTGCTTGGCACATAGTGGGTGTTCAATAATGTTGTGTTAATACTGAACACAGTATTCACGGCTGTGAGTACAATTTCACAGCTGGAGCTGAAATTAAATTCCATTTTAGCCCGGCTAAAATATCACAAATGTCTCCTTAGAGGTATCTGTGTAAGAGCTTTACCATATACTTAACATAGTGGATGTTCATTTTAAGACTCTGATTTTTTATTTTTGGAGTCAAAGTATTAGGTAGAGATGGGATAAGAAAAAAGGTCAGATCATATTTGCTAAGGGCATCAAGAATAATAGCTCAGGTGGTCAGGTCAATGAGAAGAGTATTTGGAAGACAAATCACCAATGCTCTCTCCAAACTTGAGATATGAAGTTAAAAAACCCCACCAAGCCAACTCTACTAGTCTGGATTCTCATCTAGGAAGTTACAACCTACTTCAAAAAAAAAGTGATTTGGGCAGCACAGAAATTTTTTTCAGTCTAGGGATTTTCCCAGCCATTCACAGCTCTTAAGAAAATAAACCTACCCAAGTGGAGCTTGTACAAATTGTCACATTTGCCTGGGGAGCCAGGATAAAAGAGCACTTGATCAGATTTCTTGTACCTCCCATGCCCGGGAGCAGCCTTGGATTCTAAGGATAAGGTTAACAGCTGATAAAGGAAAGCCACCTAGAAAGAGGGATATGCCGGAGGAAGGGCTGAAATCCCTGGAGAGGCTGTCAAGGTTCTTCCTGTCTTATCCAACTTTGAATATCCAACGTCTAAAATAAAGCTGAATGCCCTAAAGATAGCCAATAAATGTGTTGGGAAAGAGAGAGAGGGATAAAGGAAAGGAAGGGGGGCTGTTTACTCTACTTCCCACTGTCTCTTCTTTCTGGCTGTGCCACAAACCCTTATTTCCATGAAGCTTGAAAGGCTTCACTCCAAGGCCTCTGCTTCTCCTAAATGGTGGCTATTTGGAGGGGTGTCTCTCAAGGCATCCAAAGGACTGAAAACCATCCTAGTACTTGACCTTCATTTGTCTCCTGGGGCCAAATCTTCCATGCCCAGGAATCCTCCCTGCTCCTCACTTACTTTTCACTGACATCTTGCTCCCTGATTCATTTTCTGTTCCACTTCTCAGACCTGCTTGCATTTCTCTCCTTGTGTTTTTCTCCCATCTGGATATCTTTTCCTTCCAGTTTCTCTCTACAGACACAGGACCTGATGTCATTCTAAAGAGACTGCTACAACTCATCATATGTACACTCTTCTTTCCCCTACTGTGATTCTAACAATACCACAGGGAGCTTGAAATTCCCGGTTTCATTTTGCTTACTACCAACTATTCCCAGTTCTTTCATTCTAGCATTTGCTTGAGCAATCATGGGAGGACCTCAGGAGTGTGTGTTTTTTTTTTTTTTAAAAAGCAGGTGTTCCCAATTTAAAGTACCTAATGCAAAAAGCTGATAATAGAACACAGAGTCATCCAATTTCGAGACTAAAACATTGTGCTAAATCATACCATTGTAGCAGAGAAAGCAAAGCAGTGATAACAATGGGGGAAGTCTGCATAAATATACGTAGCGCCATAGCTCTGGCCCAGTCATGAAGGCATGGGGAGAATGGGGCTGAGGGGACAGCAGACTCCAGGGAGCAAAACAAGAAAGATCATGAGAACAAAGGAAGTGACTGTAAGGTGAGTGAAGGCTGCTTGTGGCCAGGGTCATGGGGCATGTGTTGGGGTGGGGTGAAGGTGCAGTAACTCCAGAGGCAGGCTCTAGAAAATCTTACAATTTGACACCACCAGATCTCCTACAGGCAAAGTTCTCTAGTAGCCACGAATTTGCTTCAGTCAGATCAACTCTGGAAAGCTGACCGCTAAGACAAAAACTAGGTAATCCCTAGGTGAACATTTAGGGAAGAAAATAAGTGGGTATATGAAAATAGGTCTGTCTAGTATCAAGTACTTTTTTTTTTTTTGGCAATTTGAACGATTACTACCAGCAGAGTTTACCACTTTGTGTGATTCTCCAATTGCCATTATTTGTTGTGTCATTAGTCCTTCTCTACATGCATGTTTATTTTCTGCCTGGTTCACAGGATTTTTTTTTTAACCTGTTAGAAACGATGTATAGGAATGCAGCCACCTAACAATGAAAATGTACATACAAATAATAAAACTAAATAGTCTCTCTCTCTCTCTCTCCAGAGAAACACAGCTTGGGGAAAGGAGCCCAGATTTATCCTCCAGGATGTCAAGAAAGGATGGTGTAAAAAGTTCACAATACAGGGACCTTCTGTTAGAAGGTCCATGTTCTTCATAATAGAACTTCTATGGGGAAAACGATATAAAGAATAATATTTATATCATATAGAAACAGATTCCATTCAAACAGCTTTACTTTTGAAATAACAGGTTTACATACAAAGTGTATGTCCTCCCTTCCCATCCTCCTCCTCTGACCAGCTAATCTCAGAATGGCCCCAGTCCTTATGAACTTGACACTAGCAAGAACCCTCAGATCAGGGCTGACCACACAGGACAAGGTGCTGTGAGGGACAAAGCTGTTATGCATTACTCCTCTTCTGCGCTAAGATCAGCAGGGCCCTCTTCCAGAAGAGAACTGTTACCTAGGGATGGCATCAGACTGTCTATACCAAATGTAAAGTCTGGTAAAATAAAGGACCTGATTTGTTTTGAAGATCACAAATATGCTACTACAGAATTTTTAAAAGCAAATTTTGCTTATGTAACAAACTTGATTTGTATTTACAGACAAATTTACAGCATGTCTGTGGGAACATGCTCACTGTATTTAGTGTTAAGAGATCAGGTAAAACAGTAGGTGAGAAGAAAGACTAGGAAGCATTTGGAAAATAATTCTGAAGTAGATCTTCCTAATTTGTAAAAATGTAAATTTTCTTTATTGACATCACAGTACTTAAATTCAAAGGGCATTCTAGAAAAAAAGATTCTGTCAAATATCCATCAATAATTACTACATTTCAAAATGACAACAGGAAGAGATTTAAACACATCTTTAAAATGACCCTTTAAATACCTTACAGCATAAATTCTCTCCAATTTAAGCAGGAATGGCAGTGAATCATCAACTAACCTTCCACAACTATTTAAAGCTGTAGGCAATTAAAAAGAACACAAGGACCAGCATCACTCAAAAACTGACATGACTCCACCAGGCAGCAGGAGAGACAGTGAAGGCCTTAGAAACGGCTAGCACTTCCATGTTGCAAAGCCCAACACAAGCGTGGACAAAAGGTGGTTACAATTTGCATGTTGAGGTCAAAGTGACATTAACAAAAGCCAGCATTTACAACATTTCCTAAATTTGGTATCCAGACTAACTTTTCTACAACCAAATCCTCATACCCCCAGTAATTTAGTAATTACTGGGATTTTATATCGGTTATGTGCTCTCAAATACAAGGACTGTTTAAGCAATCAAATCCACTTGCAAGAAATCAGAACAAATGTCTATTCAAAGTCTAACGATTTTTCAACAGATGTTATGGAAAAGTTTGAGCCACAACAGACAGATATATAGACTATGAGCACCATGGCTATGGACTGGTAAGTCAAAAAGGAAAAACTCTCAGAAAATTAATTATGATCATCCATATAGGCCATAGAACATATCACAATTCAGTATCTAATTATAAATATGAAAAATAGTAATTAAGTTACTCCCTATCAAATTAACTGGTTTAAATTACCTTAAAATTAGTTTTGTTTTACATATATTAACCATAAGAGAATGTAAGAGATATGCTTCTCCACCATTCTACAAGCATCTAAATAATAAAATCTTCATAAAATTTCTTCTTACTTTCAATTTAATTATCTTACATAAGCTTCTAAATGCTAACTAATTTAATAATACGCTATCATCAAGACTTCAGGTAAGTTCTACCCAATGGCATTTTCCCCCCAGTGGCAGTTTGAAACAACAAGCTTAGCTTCAATGCAGATGGATGGGCTGAATCCAAGAAACCTGTTTTTGGAAATCCTGCCTGCCAGGTGATGGCTTATAGGTGAGGCTGAAGATGACTGGTATGATGACTAGGCAGGTCCAGTTTTCAGAGCCACAGCAAGAACAGAAGTTAGCCTTTTTTTTTTTTTTTTTTTTGGTAGACTTACAGCCTGGACTAGAGGATGATGGTGAACTCATTTCATATGTAATTCACCTGCTTCTCAAAGAAACTGAATACTGCTTTAGATTTGCTTTTTCAAAAATGCACTGTGTGTTGTTTTTAAATTACATCAACGGACAGTGGGCTTACCAGAAATTGGAATGGTGGCAGTTGTCGGCTCTGTATTGCCAAGGAAAATATTTGGCTGCATATAGGGTTTCCTGAGAGCAAGTTAGTACATGACCTCAATCTTTTCCAAGCTTATCATAATGCCGTAAGGCTATGCTGATTCAGCAAAGCAATCCATAATCACTTGCAAAATGCCCCTGCTTCACAGAGATGTTATGAGACTTAATAAAATAATGCATGTGAAGTACTCTGAGCTCTACAGAAGAAAGGCAGCAAGTAATAATATTATTCTGCATTTATAATGACAAGCAGTCTTACAATGGCAAAAATCTAATAGACCTGTTCACAAATTACAAATAAAAACTAGTTTAAATAATTTAATAATTGTATAACAAAAAAAATCTGAAATCATTTCAGTCTGAAAAATAGAATGAACAGACTTCATAAGGCTAAGTCAAAATGAAAAGAAATAGACAAGTTTCTACTAAACAGAAAGATTATATTCCTTTGTGAGAGAACCGAAATGGAATCAAAAACTTAAAAGAAAAGTACATTTCATTAAAATTATCTTGTGACATTGCTGTTATGAAGTAAATTTAGTTACGTTTCTATGGTTTTCTTACTAATAAACTTAAATTTTAAATAAAAGTATTAACAAAATTTCTTCAGTTATCAATGTTAAACTGATTGAACTCTCAGTGGAATAAAACATGAATACTTTACCAAATGTACATTGTTTCTTTTTTTAAAATTAAAACAATGCTGGATTTTCTTTTCTTTTCTTTTTTTTTTTTTTTTTGCCAACAGCACTTGTCTTATGGATGGGAAATGCCTGTTTCTTTTTCCTCTGGACATGCCTAGCCAAAGAAACATGATGCATTAAATTCCATTTCATTTGGGGTGTCTCTACCGGAGCTGGCCAGGTTGAGGTGACATTGCTAGGCTCTCAGGTGCCACTGACTTTAATGGAAAGAGACGGGCCTTCTTGGTTCAGCAGATGCCATTTCCTCAAGGAAATCTCAGAATTTCAGGGATCCAAGTTGTTTACCCTCTGTGCTTCCACAACATGTCCATAATATCATTTATTGCATCACAATCAAAATCAAATTGTTTGATTTGATCTAGATCTCCTCAGAATTCCCTCAAGATTGTCCAGTCTCTGAGCCAGAAATTGTTTTTCATCTGTGCATCTCCATTCACCATGTAACTGCTGACCCATGTAGACACCATGTAGACCCAAGTGACCCACACTCTAGAGAAAACACTGTTCCCTTAAGTGGGCTGGGCAGGCTGCACAGCATCAACTTCAAGCACATGGGACAAGGAATTTTACTGTCTAATTTTCATTTGTAATTTTGTTTTAGAGAAGTAGTACTTTATGTTTTGTTTTTTAAATAAGTGATATTAGGTGGTAGAAATGCAAAGATGAAAAAGACAAGCTCTGCCTCTTACAGGGTTTAGGGCGCACTGCCATGGTTAAGCCACGTGCTAAAATGGGGTTAGTGGATTATTGTGATTAAAGTGTTAGGGATTTATGAACAAAAGAAAAATTAAAATTTGAAATTTGTGAATTCATAAGTATTAAAAAGGTTTTTCTTTAGCTAGAAGATTCTGCTTGTTTGGAGAGTTAATAAGCATAGGAAACAGCATTGATCTGGATGCTGAATAAAGAAAGACACTAATTATCTAAGATTTTCACTAAGAATGCTTTCATCAGAGAATGAACATGGCAAAGCTGATTACTTAACTCAAAATACACTTCCATCAACACACCAGGAACAATACATACACCTCAGGATGCTAACAGGGCCTAATTAATTCTCTGAAGTGTAGCAGCTCAAAAAATTTTTTGGAAAATAAAAATGTGTAGGGTAATGATCTTTTACATTATCCTCTCAGGATAAATCCAATTGCCAAGGAAATTAGACTTGCAAGTCTCAAAAATTCAGGCTAAGAACATAACCTCCAGGAATAAAAATAAATTTGTTAAATTTTCAAAACTAAACCCAGTGAAGTGGTAGACTTAGAGAAAAACCTACAATCACGCAACTACAAAAGCATCTATACAAAGAAGAGTTATACTATCTGTACTTTGTAAATAAATTACAAGTCACTAAGGAATGGAACTAAATAAAACTCATTGGTGTCTAGACCTTTTCTCTCACATATCTGAATATAGATTGGGAGCTCAATTAAAAACCTTGATTTCCAAAAAAAAAAAGAGAGGGTTTAGAGTATCTGAAAGTATCTAAGGGGTTCTTCAGATGAATAACTTTAATCAACTATATATAAGAAGGAAAGTAAGGCTGGGTGCAGTGGCTCATGCCTGTAATCCCAGCACTTTGGGAGGCTGAGGTGGGCAGATCACCTGAGGTCGGGAGTTCGAGACCAGCCTGGCCAATACGGTGAAACCCCATCTCTACTAAAAATACAAAAAAATTTAGCTGGGTGTGGGGGTGGGCGCCTGTAAGCAGGAGGCTGAAGCAGGAGAAATGCTTGAACCTGGGAGGCAGAGGTTGCAGTGAGCCCAGATTACACCATTGTACTTAAGCCTGGGCAACGGAGTGAGACTGTCTCAAAAAAAAAAAAAGAAGGAAAGTAAAAGAAAGTTGGGAGAAGATGAACATTCAAATCACAATATTATAAATGAGAAAAATCAGGGGAACGGGAGTCTAAAAGTCAAGGATCATTTTTTTGGAGCTAAAAGCTATCGACCTAACAGCAAGAAAATGAAATGAGAAGCTGGTATGTACATGACTTTGACACAAGAGTATCTGATACAGCAGGTCTTTACAAACACTGACACTGGATCCATAAGCTTTCAGCTTCATCATGAATGACTTCTCCCACTCCCACTCCAATAAGGGTCATTTCAAAAAGAAGTTAAATTGTTATCATTTGTGTACTTAAAAAATATGAAAATAGCCTTATTGTGTCCCATAGGCAAAGAATGGGCAGCAAATATATTCTTACAATTCTGAGTGACTACTATTAATGAATAGACAGAAATCAAAGATAAAACTTCTATCACTATGAAGCCACTAAAGTAAGAAACAAAAACTCAAATGTCCACCTGGTTAGCCAGGTAATAAATATTCACTTCAGTACTGAAATAATGCCAGTCAAAAGAGAGACAGAATGGATTTCTACCTACCCCTCAAGCTGCTCACATGGCCTCACCCACATTTCTTAGCCTCCCCACTTAGAATATACTCTGGCATAGGGAGCTCCCTGAAAATTAGACTTAATTTTCCACTGAAGAGATGAACCTTACATTAATTCTTCATGTAAATCAGACCCTCATTTACCTATATGGCCTTTGTCTCTAAGAAAAGGAAGAAGAAAGAGGGAGAAAGAGACATATATAAATGGGATATGTTTTTATAGAAGTGAGAGGGACCCATGAGAATCACCTGTGAGATTAAAAGAGATAAACTGAGGGGTTTCTAAAGACTAAAAAAACCGGGTGTGTACTCACACCTGTAATCCCAGCGCTTTGGGAGGCTGAGGTAGGTGGATCACCTGAGCTCAAGAGTTTGAGACCAGCCTGGCCAACATGGTGAAACACCATCTCTACTAAAGATACAAAAATTAGCTGGGTGTGGTTGCGAGCACCTGTAATACTAGCTACTTGGGAGGCTGAGGCAGGAGAATCGCTTGAACCCGGGAGGCGGAGGCTGCAGTGAGCTGAGATCATGTCCCTGCACTCCAGCCTGGGCAACAGAGGGAGAATTCGTCTCAAAAAACAAAAACAAAACATAAAGACTGAAGACAACATGGGGAGTTGAAACTGAGCTTATATTTCAGAGAATACATTTCCAATTGTATCTGGAATACTATTTATTAGGCGTTTTTAAGATCTGCTGAAAGTTTGTGACTTTTCCCTTGTTATTTTACTTTGTTACTAGCAGTAGCAATCTTTAGACAGTCCCCAAAGAGTTTAGCATTTGCTTCAGGGACAATTGTACATAAAAATCTGAATTTTGTGCTACAGTGGACCAGAGGAGGAAAAAAAAAAGAAATAAAGTGATGGCTAGAGGAAGGCAGCAGAATGGGAAACAAGTGACTTATGAAGTAAAGGAAGGAACTTTGCCAGAGTTTTAGAAGAGTTACTCTGCTAGCCTGAGCCCTTGGGAGGTCCTGGCTTCCAGACTGTGCATATACCTGCGAGTGGACAACCCCACCACCCATGGGCCTGCCCCTTTGAGACTCTGCTCCTGTACCAAGAGCCTTGACTGGTATTTCATGGCAGTGAAGGCCTGGAAGGGAGGAACCAGGACACTACCTGGGCAGAAAGGAAGGGAGAAACAACTGTGTTCCAGGCTTCTCTGGAAATCCAGAACAGAACTTCCCAAGAAATACATGGATGATTGATCAATTAGCCTCTATAGTATCCCTTCTTGCAATAAACATGGGTCAGTGGTTCCCACCTTATGGGATAAGAGGGCTCTTTTTAACATCAATAAAAATGGAGATCCATAGGACAATATCATACTTGAAAATGATATAACAGGAAAAACAGGCTACAATAAATTTAGTAATGCTTCTAAAAGAACGATCTTATTTATCACTACCCCATCTCTATGTATTTGAAACACAGCTATATGTACCGCATAGATTAAGAACTTCTCTAGTTAGAAGCAATATTGATAATAATAGGCCTTACGAAGCTTGGTCTAAGAATCTAATCACCAAAATTCACATTGTTTTGACAGAAAATGCCCTCCCTTCTGAACAAATGACTTATATTTAAATCTCAGGAAACAAATGGTTTAAAGGTTAAAAAGTCTCTTTCTTTCTTTCTTAAGAAACCATGGAAGTGAGGGGAAAAAAAGACTCCCAAATGCAATCACACAAGATATATACTTCTATGTAACTAAGAGACAAAAATACGTAACTTCCTTTGATCTTTGACAAGTCAGCTATCTAACAATATTCCAAATAAAATGTACTATGTGTAATTTTTTCCCCTAATCTGACATAAAGGATCTACAAATTGAAGATGGTCTATCAGAAGAAAAAAGCTTTTAAGAAGGTGAGTTTAATCATGTCAATCCAAAAGAGCTTGCTTTTTTCTTTTCCTTTTCCTCCCATCAGATGTAACAAAATACATATACCACTTGGAATCTTACAGAATGGTGGTATGTGCATGCCCATCTAATGTAGACAGGCTTAAATAAGGAATCACCACTGCACTGAGAAGCACTTCAGGCCTAAAGAAATAGAGGATACATGTAATCCCAACTACTCAGGAGGATGAGGCAGGAGAATTGCTTGAACCCAGAAATTAGAGGTTGCAGTGAGCCAAGATTGCACCACTGCACTCCAGCCTGGCAACAGAGCAAGACTCCGTCTCAAAAAAAAAAGAGAGAAAGAAATAAAAATACAGGATACAAACTCCCCAAAATGGCCTGAGTTCTGTAACGTTCGGTATCTGGTGTTAACTGGCAGTGGAAAGGTGCCTCAGTGACGAACGTACAGGAAGCAGCACCATACTGATATTGGCATTACTTATTTTACTCTTCTTCCACAAGACAAAATTTCTTATTTCCAAAAAGGACAACTCTGGACTCAAAATCTATTATAGATATCAAGGTTCTAACACTGGAAGAGTAGCATCCAAGTCCGTTATAACTGAACAACTTTTCTCTGCTGAGTAATGTATTTTTTCTAAGTGACCATGTTGAACTGGGGTTTTCTTTTGTACAAAATAACCGAAATGAGAAACACAGGCAAAGGTGCAATTTCATATATAAATTTTTAAGTGCAAATATTTGAAATCTCGTAGATTGATTTTCTAGATGGAAGTTCAGAATTTGCATTCTTTCCCAGGGCACAAGTTAAAACACACTCCACATAGTCTTATATATAGCTAAGCACTCTTGGCCCTCAGATTCCATTCTTTCACTTTTGATCAACGATGCAATGAATCCTGGGGTGGTCACAGTGACTATCAAGCAAAGTCCGTTTTGCCCCCAATATACTTCCCAAAATGGGAGAGAACACCTTAACAAGGCCAGAACTGTTGTTTATCTAGAAGTTACATTGCCCAAGTTAAGATGGACAGATCTTATGGTGGACAATAGAACCTTCACTCTCACAGAAAGATTCCTCATCTGCTCACCTAGGGGCGCAAAATGAATGTTCTAAAACAAACCTGGTATCCAATTTTCTGACTAAATACCAAGAAGTCTTTTCTGGTCTAGAGAGCAACTTTTATTTTCCTGGGCTCTTTTATCATTTTTTTTTTTTTTGCCTGACAGGAAAAGCTGACCTGCCTTGAAAGTGTGCATCATCTTCTGAAATAGGGATCTGCAAAAAATATTCTTCCTAGTAACTAAAACATGGTGTCTGTATGTGTTTTAAGTAATAGCTGATACCATGCTTACCCAATTGACTCATAACAACCTTCTTCCAAATGGCAGACAAAGCCAAGAGTAAACAGCTGGGTAACAGGTTTAATTGTCTTTCCACTTCACTGGGAGACAGTGGCTTTGGAGCTAGGTAGAGATATAGACTTGAATGCCAGTCCTACCACTTATTAGCTGGGTGACTCTAGAGAAAGGCTAGAGTCTAGGCCTAAACCTAGGCTCCTCTTCTGTAAAATAGAGATAATAACTAAACTACCCTACAGGGGCTGTTGGAAGGCTGAAATGAGATGATGTATGTAAGCAGCAGTGCCTGGCACCAAGTTAGCACTCTGCATGTGTGAGCTCTCATTTCACTGTGGTAGCTGACCCTTTTAGTTTTGACAGAGTATATGTGACAGACTTTTCTAGTACATAAGGATAGATCCACATTTTGTAAAGCCCAAAGCTTACTCAATTAGAAGGGGGGGGGGAGGGGTCTCTTTAGAATGCAAAATTGAGTATAAAAGTGAATGTATACATAGAATGAGAAAAGAGCACTAAATACTAGAGTGCTGAAGAACATTCAAATTTCTTCCTCTGTGATCGCTGTAGATAATAATCTGAAATGCTTCTGAAGAAGTGCTTCCTGATTGAAATGTGGCTTCCTATCTCTAGAACACTCTGCGTGGCTCCTCACACATATAGGAGCCCATACAAGTAAGGGGTCCTGAAGCTTAAGCTTTGTCAGCCTAGAGGGAATTTTGCCTCTGAAAGTGTATAATATAAATTTTTCACTTATTTTATTTTTATGTCATTCATCTGGCTTTTAATATTAATTACATCTTATGTTCTATATTTTATCTTTGCAAGCAGATTATTAGACTGAAGTTCCTGATATTTACATGTCCCTTAATAATAAATGGTCATATAGGAATCACTGTTTCATCTGACGATCCCCGGTAGCTACAGAAATCTCACGTTCCCTTTCATTCTGCTACACTGCTTACAACTTTCTTCCCAAGAGCTGCTTCACCACATTCCTTTCAGTGGAAAGAGACCAATTCATTGCCACCCCAAACACCTTGTGGTCACGTCCTGTTGCGTTCCACACCACGCCAAACTACAGCCACCTGTGAGATGAGTTGCCCAGGAGGACCAGCATTGTAAGGGATATCAATCATTGAACCCTTTATTTTATGTTCCTTTTAAGACCACAGAAAACCATGAGTGCTCTGAGTATAAAGCAGCAGTATCAGACAGTGTTCATGGCCATGAGAAATTCTTCCATCTGGAGAAGGAAGAATGATAACCTTTTCTTTTTTTCTCTTCACCTTTGATGGCTATTCATCAGCAATCAAAGCCTGATTAGAAATGCAAAGATGTGCAGAACATACAGGACCCTGGGTTAGAGACAGTTATGACCTAAAGGTGCTGTTTGCTGTAGTGCTTCCTTAACCTATGATGCCTCAGAGGCCTTGACTACAGCCTCCATAAGATTTAAGGTATTCAATGAAATCACATCTAACTCAAATCATCAAAATCTCTTTTCTGAAAAGTAATGTGTTCAAACTACCTCTAAAGACACAGCAATAACTGTTACAATCTTTATTTTCATTTTGAACATTGCTTTTGGAATTTCTCTGTAGAACAACATTTTCTGTCTTAATAAAGAAAGGCAAAGTTAAAGACATGAACACCATTCTCAGGTACGTAATGGAATGCAGAGGTAGAAAGATCACAGGCTCCAGAACAACCAGACTGTGCTTTGGGTTCTAGTTTGTCATTGACTAGTTTTAAGGCCTCAACTTTACTACTGTTTTTGTGTATCGGTTTCCTTATCTATGAAACATAAGCAATAATTCCAATCCTGAAGCAGTCTCACAGATATTCTATGGAGAGTGTAGAAGGCAGAATGCTTCCAAATAGGATGAGGAGGTAGCTGAAAACAGTATGTATGATCTCTTGATACTGCTAAGGAAAAAAGTATAAAGTAGCCCTGGATACAAGGAATTTTGATTCCTAGTATCAGACTTTATTTAAACATTACCCATTTGGTGAACTTCTATATACTCTTGGAGATCAAAACACGTTTTACTTTCCTATCTTCTCTTATCCCACTTTGCCTTATATCTCTATATGTCTACATCAACCTACCAATCAATCATAACACTTTATTTTGCTATAATTACTTCTTCTTTTTCTTAGATCCAGGTATCAGCTTTATCATCTATTAAATGCAGGCACAGGCCAAGTTGGACCCCCACAGGCCTCCCTCAAGGGTGGGTTCCTAAGTCAGGGAGGGTGAGGGACATATGCTGAGGAGCAGTTATTCTAAAACGCTTTAACAATTTCTTTGTTGCCTGCATAGCCTGAGAGCCCCAGGACGACAGGATAGTGTTTTACAGCTCTTTATATTCTTGATGGCTAGCACAGTATTTGAACATGGAAGGCATTTGGCAAATGCGTCCTGAATCCAAGTATGAATTAATGAGAAATCACCATGTTTAAGTATAATTATGGCATGTCCCTGGTCATTTCCAGACCATATCATTGGAGTTCATTTTAAACTCACACAATAGTTAATGACAGTCCTTAAATGTGTTTTTTTTTTCTTCATTATTGTATTCATACCTTCTTAAAGCATCTGAAGAAAACCTTGGATTTCTTGTTGCTTTCACATTTTCTCTAAACCTTTTTTGTTTGTTTTCTTTTCTTTTCTGAGACAGGGCCTTGCTCTGTCACCCAGGCTAGAGTGCGGTGGCTCAAGTGATCCTCCCAGCTCAGCCTCTTGAGTAGCTAGGACTACAGGTGCACACCACTAATGCCCAGACAACTTTTTAATTTTTTGTAAAGACAGGATCTCACTATGTTGCCCAGGCTGGTCTCAAACTCCTGGCCTAAAGGGATTCACCTGCCTTGGCCTCCCTAAGTGCTGGAATAATAGGTGTGAGCCATCGCTCCTGGCTTTTTGTTCATTTCATATAAACACTTAAGTACCTCTTATGTACAAAACAGGTAAAAGGATATAAAAATTATTAAGATACAGCTCCTCCACAAAAGAGCTGTCATGGTAATAGAGTTTTTTGTGTTTTGTTGTTATTGTTTTCAGTTTAAACTATACTACAAGCCAAAATGATGTATATATTTGATTTAAAAGTGGTACATGAGCTGTGCAGTTATGATTTAAAGAGTAATTAACGCTGGAGGTCTACCTAGAAGTAGGATGGCTAGAAAGATAAGAGCAGGAGACAGCCCAGAAAGTACACTGGGGCCAGATGACAAAGGGCCTTGAATGCCAAGACATTTTCCTTCATCCCGCAGGCAGGGAAGACTCACTGAAGGTTCAGGAGTTATATATCCAATATATTTTTAGAAAGTGAATGGTGATAGCAGTGGGGATGGATTATAGAAGGTAAAGAAACAGAGATGAGTTAAGGTGAGAAAAGATGTCTTAAATTAGAGTGCTGAAAATAAACATGGGTAAAAAAGGGTTATACATCACAGAATATGGTGAGGATCTGACAGAGCTGACTAAACTGGCTGAGTGTGGGGAAGAGGTAAGTAAAAGAGAAGGCAGCTGGAACTAGGATTCTGAGGTTTCTAGCCTAGGTAAGGACAAAACAGGTGATCAGCGCATGGTGGTTACACACACTGAAATAGGGCACAGGAAAAAGGATGAGGCATTCTTTTCAGAAGGCAGAGGAGAAGACGGGTTTGGTTTGAGATATGATCAATTTAAGGCACCTGTGGAGATGTCTAATGGTATTTGGCAATCTGGACGGACAGAGAAACTGTAAGCTGGAGGCTGTGGGGAGGGACTCACTGAGTATTTATGCAATGAAAGATGAGGGAAAGGTCAAGGGCAGAGATTTGCCTTGACAGCCAGCACAGATATAAGCAATAGTTAAAATTCATTAACGAGGGAATTTTATTTGGGAACAAAAAAAGTGCCAAGGTTTAGATGAGGAAGAAAAGCCAGTGAGTGAGGATGAATAGGGTACAGCTCAAAAGTAGAAAGAGGCCAGGTGCAGTGGCTCACACCTGTAATCCCAGCACTTTGGGAGGCTGAGGTGGGAGGACCACTTGAGGTCAGGGGTTTGAGACCAGCTTGGCCAACATGATGAAATCTCCATCTCTACTAAAAATACGAAAAAAAAAAAAAAAAATTAGCTGGGTGTGGTGGTGGGCGCCTGTAATCCCAGCTACTCAGGAAGCTGAGGCAGGAGAATTGCTTGAACCCAGGAAGTAGAGGTTGTAGTGAACCAAGATTGTGCCACTACAATCCAGCCTGGGTGACAGCATGAGACTCCATCTCAAAAATAAAAAGGAAAGATGGTCAACAGAGACAGCTACCAGATAAGCTAGGCAGGCAGACAGGAGGAAGCTGCCAACTGTGGTCAGTGGGAGTCACTGCACACAGGCCAGTAGCAGTGTCAGGGAGGGGCACACAGGCCAGAGTTTAGTTGCTGAACAGTAAACAGGAGTGTAACTTCCTTCATTTTGTAATAAATTTGGCAATAAAGGGAAGAGCAAACAGTATGGTGAGAAAAAAAACCATCATGAGAAGACAGCAGAACTCAGATCTTTCTTGGTCCCAGGCCACATCCTGCCATCTCCCTATTCACTCCTCTGTTAGCTGTAGGCTAATCACATCCATTGGCAGCCAACTAAGCAAGAATTTCCTAAAAGAAACGTCTTTAATACTCACACTATCAGGATTCTTCATATCTCTATATAATGTATACAGTCAGCCTTCTGTATCCATGGGTTCTGCATTAGTGGATTCAACCAACCACCGATTGAAGATATTAGGGAAAAAGATGGATGGTCTGTATTGAACATGAACAAGCTTTTTTTTCCCCCTTGTCATTATTCCCTAAACAATACACTATAACAACTATTCACGTAGCATCTACATTGTTTTACATATTATAAGTAAGCTACAGATGATTTTAAGTAAACAGGAGATGTGCAAAGGTTATACACAAATACTACACCACTTTATACCAGGGACATAAGCATCCATGGATTTTGGTACCCGTGGGGGTCCTGGAACCAATCCCCCATGGATTCAGTGGGGTGACTGTACAAAATATGTATATTTATTTACAAGTGGCATACTGTACCTCTGGTAGTATGAATATCAAATATTATTAGAGTTCAATATTATGGGTCCTGGTTTATCTGTTCATTTCTAGCTCAAAGAGAAGAGACCGACCACCTTCCATGAAGCTCAAGCAAGATCACTTCCTAAAACATACAGCCTTTGCACTGTAATTTACTGATATGTGTCCTGTCTCTCCTACTGCTCAACTCCAGCTCCATGAAGGAGGCATTCACTAAGGATTTCCTGACTGACAAAATCAATGCGTAATTCGCCACTACCTATACCTAGTCAGGTGACACAACTGACAACAACAATAACTGCTACAACACAGATAAATCTTAAGGACATTATGCTAGGTGAAATGAACCAGTCACAGAAGTGCAAATATTACATGATTCTACTTACACAAGGTAACTAGAATAGTCAAATTCATAGAAGATGAACAGTAGTGACTGTTACACAAAAATGTGAAGGTAGGGCCAGTGTGGTGGTGCACATCTGCAATCATCCCACCACTTTGGGAGGCCAAGGTGGGAGGATTGCTTGAGCTCAGGAGTTCAAGACCAGCCTGTGCAACACAGTGAGATCTCAGCGTGAGAAAGAGAAGAGAAGAGAAGAGAAGAGAAGAGAAGAGAAGAGAAGAGAAGAGAAGAGAGAAGAGAGAAGAGAGAAGAGAGAAGAGAGAAGAGAGAAGAGAGAAGAGAGGAGAGGAGAGGAGAAGAGAAGAGAGCGGGAGAGGGAGCAGGAGAGGGAGAGGGAGCGGGAGCGGGAGAGGGAGAGGGAGAAAAGAAAAGGAAAGGAAAGAAAAAAAAGAAAAGAAAAGCCAGCCAGGTGTGGTGGTGCACACCTGTGGTCCTAGCTACTCAGGAGGCTGAGGTGGGAGAATCACTTGAGCCTAGGAGGTCAAGGGGCTACAGTGAGCCATGATTACACCACTGCACTCCAGCCTGGGTAACAGAGCAAGACCCTATCTTAAAAAAAAAAAAAAAAAGGTAAAGTGAATATACTTAACCCCACTGAACTGCACACTTAAAGATGGCAAATTTTATGCTATGAATATTCACCATAATAAAAAAGAAGAGTCAAATTAAAATCAATTCTCAGGTTAAAGGATAATTGGTATCTAGAGTCTTTAAATCAATAAGCATTATAAGCAGAACTGCAATTCTTATAATTTTGTGAAGTATCCTCTATAGTCACATTCTTAGAAAATCTCTAACAAAATATGAAGCAGAATCTAACACGTTGATAAACACGCCTCTGGAGTAAAAGACAGACTAACAATGATTATCTCAAAGTCTAGAATGTTGGGTCAATTTTTAGCAGACTTTGCACTTATGATAACGTCTAAGCTGTAAGAGCTTCCATTTCTTACCAACAAAGCTGAGGTGAAGAACACTATTACTGTATTCCTGGAGTTACTACCTGACACATCTCAGGGATGGGGATGATAAGAGGACAAAAACACAGGCTCCTACACTGATTACCAGGGATAAATGACTCAGTAATTAACAAAAGGTAAACATTTTCTAAGAAATAAACTAAAATATTTCAGAGTGAACAGCAGTTAAAAGAGGAGAAAAGAAATGGAAGTGAGTACCTCTATCCTGCCCATCCCCAAACCACAGACGAACAGCCATTACACTTCTTCCTTCCCTGTAACCTGTATAGGAAGTCTAATGTAGCAAAAAAGCTTCAGTGCTATAAATACTCTTTAGGGGGGCATGAGAAACAATTGCTATGAGGCAAAATGTCCAGAGGGAAGATGTCAATGGTGGCTTTCTCTCATTCGCCTCTGGACTTTGAATTTGCCTCAAAGAATCCTCCTTGTTGTACCTCAGAATCCGCCCGCTCCCATTCTCTTGGCCTATACTCATGTTCAGTGCCCTAGACTATTCAGTGATACATGATATGATATTTGACTATAAAGGAATTCTGTGATGCAATACAGTATTACATCCTTATTCTTTTCAAAATGCTTCCTTGGAAAAGACGTGCAGCATCACTATTCAGCAGGAAAATAAGAATCAAAACCACAATGAGATATCACCTCACACCCATTAAGGACAGCCACTATCAAAACAACCCTCAGAGAGTAAGTGTTGGTAAGAATACGGGAAAATGGAAAGTCTTGCACACTGGTGGTGGAATTGTAAAATGATGCAGCCCCTACAGGAGACACTATGGAGGTTCCTCAAAAATGTAAATACAGAATTACCATGTATAAGCCAGTAATCTCACTTCTGGGTATACACCCAAAAGAACTGAAAACAGGATCTCAAAGAGATATTTGCATACCCAAGTTCACTGTAGCATTTTATTCATAATAGCCAAGATATAAAAGCAATCTAAATGTACATCAATGGATAAATGAATAAAGAAAATGTGGAAGATAACACAATAGAATATTATTCAGCCTTAAAAAGAGAAGGAAATAGAAAAAATAAAAAAATAAATAAAATAAAATAAAAAAGAAAAGGAAATACAGTCACATGCCACAACATGGATGAACCTTAAAAACATTAAGCCATGTGAAAGAAGCCCAATCACAAAAAGACAAATATTGCCTTGTTTTATTAATATAAGGTCTCCAAAGTAGTCAAACTAGCAGAACTAGAAAGTAGAATGGTGATTGTCAGGGACCGGGGGAAACAGTGTTGCTGTTTACTGGGAACAGAGTTTCAGTTATGCAAGATGAAGTTCTAGAGATCTGTTGTACAACAATGTACACACAGTTAACAATATTTAATTTACACCTACAAATTGGTAACAGAGTCAATTTATTTTATGTCTTTATTTATTGTCCCCCCCCTCCCCTACTCCGACCAATTCACCAACCAAAAAAAAGTCTCCTTGGAAGGACCAGTGAAAATAATTGCATGTGTAATCCATATCAATCTGAAAATACTTAGGTCTAAAGTTCACAAAAATAGTCCTATTTCCTTCTCCCTTCTACCAGTACAACAGATTTAAAAAATAGGACCATTCTTACTAATTTGCTTGAAAAAAAAAACCAACCCAAAACAAACATCCACAAAAAATGTACTTTACTATATATAATCCAAGCTATTTAGGAGACTGAGGTGGGAGGATCACTTGAACTCAGAAGTTTGAATCAAACCTGGGCAATATAGCAAGACTTCATCTAAAAAAAAAAAAAAAGAAGAAAGAAAGAGAAAAATGTACTTTAAACCTAAGCTAACCAGTGAATGATAATAATACACAGTGGTATTTGTGCTCTTACATATTTTATTTATTTCTATGTTTAAACTCTTCTCCCTACCACAGCACAAATATTTAATTCATTTCTCAAAAATTGGCATCATTCTTCAAACTAAAAGAATGAATTAAATGTAAATGTCAGCTCACAAAAATTTAAATGTATCTGGCAAATTCTTTTTTTTTTATGTAATTTTTTTTTTTTTTTAGAATAAAAAGAATGAAAGAGAGAAAGAAAGAGGAAGAGATTTTAGAAAAAGAGAGAAAAGGAGAAAGAAACAGGAAAAGAGAAAAAAGAATGAAAGAGAGAAAGAAAGGAAGAGATTTTAGAAAAGGAGAAAGAAAGAAACAGCAAAAGAAAGGAAAAAAAAGAATGGAAGAGAGAAAGAAAGAGGGAGAGAGAATGGGATTCTTGTTTTATTGCTCAGGCTAGAATACAGTCTAAAAACGGGTATTAAAAACTTCTTTTGTGCCAATAATTGTGTTTAACAATGGAGACAGGAAGGAATAGGGGATGAAAATAACAAATAAGCAGCCAACCAAAATTTTATTTATTTATTTATTTATTATTTTTTTTAAAGAATAAAAGAGAAAAAGAGATTTTAGAAAAAGAGAGAAAAGGAGAAAGAAAGAAACAGCAAAACGAAGAAAAAAAAGAATGAAAGAGAGAAAGAAAGAGGAAGAGATTTTAGAAAAGGAGAGA